>WSTH01001720.1:0-11111 GCA_019616345.1 Ceratobasidium sp. 395
ATAGAAACGGGACCGCCCCGAGTGCCAAGAGCATACAATCACGTCGAGGAGGTGGCGATCCTCCTGCCGTCTGGCAGTACAATATCCGAGCTGCCCTCTTGTTTGCGTTCAAACGTAGCGCCCGCTTGTTTACTTACTTGTCTACTTACTTACTTACTTACTGCAGACTATGTTTTTGAATTTCACTAGAATAAATAACGTCGACTTCGAGTGATATAAGTACAGGGAAAGCAGACACCAGCTCAACACCCATCCTCCAACGTTCGGTCCACTTGCATATTCACTCTATTTCATCTAGCTCTTAGCACCATGCACTTCCCTGCTGCCTGCTTCGCTCTTGTCGCTGCCGCCGCTACCTTCGTCGCCGGCTCGCCCATCGCAAACGTGAGCGCATACATTGTACCTGTCTTCGGCATCGCATACTAACTTCGACCGCCGTGTCAGCTCACCAAACGCGAGACCTCGTACGGCAACCCCGACCTGGTGACCGACCAAGGTAACCGGTTCAAGCTCAACTTTGGCAGCACCGACGGCCACCCGAACGCCTGCCCCGGACACTTCATCTGCTGTAAGTCGCCGACGGTAGTCGCTTTGGAGCAGGTCATCTGACGATTCGCTGCAGACATCCCCAAGAACGGGGGCCAGCACGGCGACGTTTCGCTCGGCAACCCGGACGACTTCGTGGACGAGGGCAACCGCTGGCGCCTGAACTACGGCAGCCGGAACGGACACCCTAACGCCTGCGACGGGCACTTCATGTGAGTCTCCCTGGCGGTTTCGTTCGCTTCCACCCGCTCACACAGCGCATATAGCTGCTACATCTACAAGTAAGCGCGCCGCCGCCAACTGGCTCTGCGGGATGGGGTTCATGATATTTCATCAGGGAAAGCGACGTGACCTTTTATTACCACGTGACACTTTCATCCCTTTTGTATCTTATATGGTATTCAACGTGCTTGCGTACCTTGTGAAGTTAAGATCTCGATTGTGCGACCTTCTATGGTAAAATAAGGGTCTTGTACCATACACATGGTATTATCGGTATGTTTACACCGTGTGGAAGGTTACGCAAGTCGCGTTCACCAAGCTGAAGGTGTAGATACATTTTTGTAACCTTACTAGGTCAAAACAAGAAAGATACAAATATGCGAAAATCTCACCTGCCCTAACAAACTCATTCTACTCGAGGGTGAATTTGTATCCCTTGTGTTTGTAGCTTGACACACCAACAAATGGCTCGGAGCGGCTATAAAGTTGTGCGGCGTTTCTTCCGGAGGCCCGTTGGTGGCACAGGCCCTGGCCAGGGCAGGTTGGCCGATTGGCCCTTGTTTGGCGCGCTCGCCGGGGTCCTTGGTCGCTTGGCGTGTTCTACTAGGCCAGGGCCGCGGCTGTGGTTATTTAGTCCAGGTGGTGCTTGGGCTCTTTTGTCGGCCTCCCTCAACTTGTGTCGGCTCCTCGTCAAGTGAGTGTCTGTCCGTTCTGTTCGGACTCAAGTAATCTTAGAGGCTAATCTCTCTCACAGCTTGGAGCCCGGCAGCAACAACTCGGGCTGTAGCGCGTGCGGAGGCGGGTGAGCTGGTACGAAAGTCACGAATGACAAACGGGTAAGCACAGCTTGTTTGCGTTACCGCTACTCGTAGCAATCTGCTAACAAATATCAACGCCTACTCTACTAGGCCCGGCTCTACCGCCAACGTTGTCTTGCGTGATATTTTGAGAGCCTAGTGAGTACAATCCCAGCTCTGACCGCTCATAAGGAGACTAAAATATTTACACCTTAGCCAAATACGCCGAGTCACTCCAGCGGAGGATTTTTATAAAACCTTTTTCGCCATTTCTCTGTCGAATTGACTTTTCTTCCGTGGTTGTGGCCTTCCATGTTTGTTGAATGAGTTTCCGTGTAGATATTGATGACATGTACTACATATGTCAATATGATCAAGTGCCTTACACATCTCCTTCCTAGAACATTGGGTTCTCATTGATTGAATAGCCAGATACGTATACGACACCCTTGCAACATCATTATGCATTATACACCTTTTCGGTCCTTTCAAAGTGTAATTAGCAAGCGGTCACTTCTCAAGGTTCAGAGGTATTGTGTACCTTGCGAAGGCTGAAATGTATTGTGTCACTTCCGAAGTGTGAGGTTGAAATATATTTGAAAATCAGACCTCAGACAATCCTTGCGAACCTTATCTACCTCGTATATCTTATAATTGCATATAAGGTAATGTATTACTGAAACACTTTTCCTGATGTTATTCTCTTTGGTAATATGGGTTGTTTGTCTCATGACTATGTATTTATGAACATGCGAACGTCGATATATACCCTTTTCTGTTGGATTGGGAAGAAACGTGTTTATTGCGACGAGCCAGTGTGTCTGCCTGTGTTGCCTCGCCCAACTCAAGACTATCCTCAACACATCTTCAGCTCAGCGTGCGGCAACCGATAATATAGATACGGCTTAGAGCGCTTCAAAGGATATACATAATCAAAATTTGCACGATTGGGCCTGGGTTTATCTGTAAACTTCGAACACGCACCTGAGGCGAATTTGAGCACAAATTACTCCTCAGATCTTCCGCTCGCTCCACAAGCAGTGATGTGTTATTTCAAGAAGCTGTACTATCGATGGTCACGAGATTACCAGCCCCAGGAGATTACCAACTGGGTCTTAAACTGCGCGAATTTCCACCAAACTTTTGCAGATAGTCACAAACGAGTGCAGAAAGACATCGCACTCTTTTGTTTGGCGAAAATCCATGAGTTACGAGCGGAATAGTCAAGTTGGTAATCTCGTGGGGGCGGTAACCTCGTGACCATCGATAGTACTATGGCCGCTAGTAGCCGCGCCAACTGTGGATATCGATAGGTTCAACTGCATATAGTCAAGAATGATTGCGAGTACTGGAAATGCAAGCAGACATACCCCTGATATTCTTGTACCCTTCAACGGCGTTAACGTACGCTTGTATGAGACCCTCGATATCTTCAGCCGTCATGACCTGTGGCTTTGGATGCGTGGATGTGTTGGGGAATCGGACCTCACTTGAACCAAGTAACAGCGTGGTAATTATTCATTGGAAACCTGCCTTCCGACCTAGTCGTGCTTACCTTGGTCTTTACACCCGGCCTCCTCTTCCGTTGTAGCTGGACTAGTGTCCCCCCTCCCCCCCCCTACCGCTTGCCTTGGCACGGCACCCTAGTTGTACGCGCATAGCACACGCATGGGCGACCTGGCCTGAAGGACGAGTGTAAGTTCTACCGCTCGAAATTTTGGCAAGTGCCTCAAAAATAAGATCGTCCTAGCTGAAGACCCCCACCAGCTACCCCCCCTCTTTTGGCCTTTACTGAGCGGCATTTCTTATCATTCCTGGTCGCCCTACGTTGGTTTAGGAATAATACTATGAGCAATAAGACCAAATAGCCTGATTGTTTACCATGAAGGCGGACTACTTCATGTTGCGTCGATTGTAACAGGCATAGGGCATATATGTAACAGCGGGGGAAAGCAAGAAAGCGGAAAGAAGATTATGATACGAGGGTGGTGATGGCGATGACCGGAATTTCAAAATCTCCACATCCAGGGTTGTCCAATCAAAAAGAAACCGGCAAAGGCAAAAAAGGCGTGTAGCATAGCATGTCGCGTCGTTATTCATAACATAACTCCCTCTATCTCCTCCCGCTGTTCCATTAGTGTCTTCGCTCCTTGACAGGTGATGGAAGAGCCACAGGTGTACCGTCAGGCCGTGTTATTCGGATCGCGGTGGACTGTGCCGGACGAAAATGTTGTGGATGGAAATCCCGAGGGGTCGAGGATGATGGTGACCAGGTCCCCTGTCGAGTTACCGTTGGCGGCGAGAAATAGTTATAGTGCGAATGTGGGTCGTATAACGGTGACTGGGAGTGTGTTGAAGAGTGTGATGGAGAGGGCGAGGGAGGAACACTTAGATTAGGACACTGTCGTCGAGGATCAGATCCAGGTTGGGGTCGAGAGCGCTGCATGTTCGGTGTTACGGGTGTATGTTGTGTAGATGACGATGTTGACAGGTCTGACCCATACCCCCCTTCAGTAAACCTCGTAGAAAGCGGGCTCGGCCCTAGTCCTGGATGTGACGTATGTGATGACTCTGTTCGAGGCGGTGTTGGGATATGAAATGACCCCCGAGATGAGGACCGGGTATGTGCGCTCGACGGTGTGCTCGGGTCGCTCCTCCAAAGGTCCGGTCGGAACGGGCTCTCTTGTTCTACGACCGGTAATGTCCCTGAGCCGTTTGACTGCACAGCATGTGTCACCATTCGCTTTTGGCAATGGTTGGGTAAGACAAACTTACTGGAGTTCGGGGCCATTGTGAACCGTTGGACATTCGGGCTCCTCGAATTGTCCTTGGCCATCGCTCGGGGCCCTGTAGGCTCGTCGCTGGGGTAAGAATCGGGCGTGTTGGTGTGTCAAATAGCGGCTCGTCGCGAGATACAAGGCCTGAAGAGGTTCCCGACGATGCCGAGTCGCTAGGTGTCAACCCTAACGAATCCATGAAAGGCGTCGCCCCTGTCGCGTCGGATGATACTGGTGTAGCTGGCGTAGGGACGGGCGGGCAAGGCGCCAGTGTTAGAGGCGGAGTAAACAGCGGCTCTTCTTGCCGAGGTATCCTCGCTAATGGTGTTTTTGTTTGGTCGCTGTTGAATGAAAATAGCGAGCGGGTCGAGAACGCGCCAGAGAATGTATCCGAGTCTCGGTTCAATATTGGTGGTGGCGATTCGGACAGGATCTCAGGCGGAGAGACAAGCGAGCAGTGAGGTCGGTGAAGATATGATGGGTCGTCACTCCGCAGTGCCGCCCCTAAATCACCCATCGATGGTCGGTCTTCTGGATGAAATGCCCAACAATGCCTCACGATATGCCCGACGATACTCGACTCGGAGAAGGGAAGTAAGGAAGGTTGCCGACGTTGGAACAAGATAGCTATAGTTCTAGCATGAACAAAGGTGTATCCCACCGGTATTTTCACTGACCTTGCATTACGCTGATATCATTTTTGATAGACGCCCATGGTAGTAAGTCGGTTAGAATCTGAAGTTTTCAACAAAAGGAATGAGCAATTAATGGTGTAGTGAGATGCGCCACCCATACCTCCAAGCACAGGCACCCAAACGCCCAGACGTCACTCGCGGTAGTAACGAAGACTTGGATCTGGTCCTCCACGCCACCAAACAGTTCGGGAGACATCCATCGATAACTCCCTCGGCTTGATGACGTGGTAAGACCAGTCGAAATCTCTGCAACTATTCGACTCAGCCCGAAGTCGGCGAGTAGAGGGGTCCCATCGTCGCGCATCAAGACGTTGCACTGAGCCCCAAATGAGCACCCCGTGTTGTTGGAAAAAGTTGAACGTGACTCACTGCCTTGATGTCCCCATGTACGACTTGCTTTGGCAATGAGTGGAGGTATATTAAACCGTCCGCCACTTGACGAATCTACGTCTATCGTTAGAACCGGAACATGGAAACCGGCGGGCATGACTCACAATATCTATCCTATCAGCCTCTAGGTGGTTTTTGAGGTAGTCGGTGCATGTCCCGGCCGCACAGTAGGGGTAGACCATAGCTGGAAGATCGTCACTTGTGTCGTCCGGTCGCCAGAATAGCCCATAAAACGGTATAATATTCTACAAAGATTACTGAGAAGGTTACGAATTCTGCTCGTGAGATGGGCGTACCCTATGCCTTGCTTTACTCCATGTGATGACCTCACGGGATATCCGCTGCGGAGGGCATTAGGTTAGAGTATGAATTAATTCCTAGATATCTAAGAAAACACACCGTTTTTAACCTCTCAGTAGTCGCACTCGTTCGCGCAGCGCCTCTTATCATCTTGATCGCAACCTGTGAAAAGAAAATACGTCCGTGAATTTTGCCCCCGTGGCGCAAAGACCGAGCCGACTCACATCTCGTGTTACGTCTCCGTCCCAAGAGATCCCCCTCCTACAGAATCCCAAGTCAAACGGATTACATATCTGCGAACAAGTCAGAAGAACATACCAGATATCCGAATAGCCACCATGTGCGAACGCACGAGTGCCAGTGATGTAGACAGTATCGCTTAGATTAGGGACGTTGCGGAATAAAACGTCAGGAGATGGACATAAGGAGGCCATGCCTTGAGGTTCGGGCGAGTCAGAAAGTGGTGGGGCCCACGCTAGGCTTTTTGTTAACGGGGGGAAAGACATGTCAGGTGCAGGATGGGCGATGCTCTCAAGCACTGCCCTTGCTTAATCATCGTTTGGCCAGCGCTACAGTGTTACCGTACAAGCGTCTCTGCATAACAACCAGTGGCTACAGCTATATGCGCATGCCACCTGGCAAAAGGTGAGTTGAAGGTGGTTGAAGGTAGGAAGCGATGGGGGCATTATATACGATGCGGGGCCGCGCGGGTGATTGGAGGTGCGGGATGTTCGGTGAGGCAGCGTCTATCTCTATTTAGTAAACTCATGCCATGAACGACAGCCTCGCGACTGATTTTCCTATAGGAGCATCGAGAAAATCACGAAAGCGGCGCAAGAAGAGTCACCGATATCGGATGACTTCACCGCCAGATCTACACAGAAACAAAGCAAGCTTATAAGGCAAATTGATTCGCTCGAGGGTCACCACACGCAAGTCATCTATGCCACAGAATGAGTAAAAGAGTCATTTTATAAGTCACTTTCCAAGTTACTCTGGGTATGACTCGGTTCATATAATGACTCTCACAGGAACTCGTGGGTGTCTATAATATATCTAATACGCGTATAATACGCATATTATCTAGCCTGGCGACTAGGGAGGTGCAAGCGAGCAATAAAGAAATGGTTTATATGAAATCGTGCATATAATACCTAATTAATACGTACATTATATCCATTATCAACATATGATTTCGATTAATCCAAACGCGTGGTCCGTGCGATCCACCGAATCTGTCCAAGTCATTAACCTAAACTCAACTTTGACGTGGATCGACACGCCTTCTCTTGACGCCATCACCTCACCACCTCACCACTTCGTCATCTCACCACTCCCTTTGCTACTTGGCTACCTAGTGCTGTCCTTCTCTGTGACTTGAATAGCCTAAAGTACGACTAGATGGAGTGAGTATAAAACACGCTCAATGGTGCGTCGCCACCACAGAAACGCATACGTTGAGTAAGTGTTCCAAGGCTACTCAAAATGCGGACACTCACCTATCGTTTATAGTCTCATCGTAGACCGCTGGAAACGTGTTGCTGTGCTTAGTGAGACGGTCGCTTTTAGCAATTGGTTTTACATTGATGCTTGTCGAAAGCTGCACCCTCGACGCAAGCCGGGAGTGGCTCTCAACGATGAAGGGACCCGAAATAGCAATAGCTAGCCTGTGCCGTCGCGTAATCAGGTACCGGAAGACATAATAAATTCACCTGGGTTGTCTCGTCGTTCTCCAGATCACCAACGACCCCTATTATCCCTTCCTCCCTCTTTTTTCGTTCTGTTTCTAACCTGTGAGGACACACCGTTAGCCTAACCTCCGTCGCTAGAGCTTCCTACAGAGTTCAACGACGATGTTGATGAACTGGACCTTGGACTTCCGCCCCGCCATCCGACGCGACCCTTACAAGCGGAGGAGGTCGAGGAAAGGGGCTTACCGGATCTCAAGCCCAACGACAGCCGAGACTACCTATTCGACAAGCAGTCTGCAAATCCAATGTGATTTGCAGGTTGGAACATGGTGAATCTCGGAGACTTTGTGGGCTTTGACGCCAACCTCAACTTTAACGAGGATGTCCCTGATGAACGCGGCGACAACGCGAATTTTGGCTTACCTATCAACCAGGAGACGATCTACCAGGGCGCGGCTAGCCGGGGCACGTATGATCAGCTTCGCGGAAGTGAAGCCATCCTTGCAAGTTGATTCTGTGGGGGGGGGGCTTGCCGTTTTTATGCATTCCCGCCGTCATCACCGTCGCCGCCAGCCTGGTCGCCAGTTTCACCACACCACCAAAATCGCTACCGACTTTCGTCTCTGCCCTTCCACCTCGCCAACGCCCTGCCCCCTCATCTCGCCACCGCTCTCTAACGGTCGCTCTCATCCTCCGTCTTACCACCCTCTACTTCTGTTATCCCGTTGCCTAGTTCTTCGTCGTCTGTATCGTGGATGGAAGTGTCGAGGAGCAGGTATACGTCAAGGAACTTGTCAATATCTGGTGCGACGCTGAACGTTGGGTAGATGCGGGGCTTTGTCAAGCTCAGGGTTCAGCTGCCCCGACCGCCTCTGAACCTTCTTCAGCTCGATTAACTTCCCTCGAGAAAGCAACGGCGGCGCGCCTAGAGGTCTGGAGGCCCTACGATACCAAAGTGAGTGATTTACCGCCTGTATGCGCTAGTTACTCACCCTGTGTGCCGCTCTTTGGAGCCAGGGCATCTTGCCCGTCACTTTTGGGTCGGCTTTCGATGCGTTTCGAGATAACCGAGATGTCTGGAGGGCCGTCATCATCTCGGTCCAACTCTAGATGAACCCACTCCCCAATTGATAACTCACCTCCTATTATTTACGCTGACTCTGGCGGGTGTCTGGTGTTTCGAATGGCGTGGGCGTCGCCAAGCACACTAAAGTTGAACCGAGGACTTTGGTGCGGGTGGGAGCTTTGTGGTCGCGGCAAGCGGGGGCTTCGAATCCGTAAGGGTTTGGGTTGGCTGGGCTCTGATGACTACATAGGCCGGCTAGGAACAGTGAGCTGCAAGGTACGCCCCAGTGTACCTTCCCTACTCGGTATCATAGGCTGATAAGGTTTCTGTTTCTTTGGAGCCGGCTTTTCGTAATGGCTAGACTCGCCGTCAGACTGGGGGTAACCCTCAGCCTGAGCGCTGCGCTTTGACATCGTCGGGGGCGGGGGGGGGGATTTGAGTACAAAGTGGGACAGCAAGTTCTGTCCTCCGGTATGTAAGAATTCCTTCGTCGTTGGTATTGTGCTGCATCTGCGCTCCTCCTCTTTTCTATTTAGGTTGTACCTCGCATATCTAGACCACTGCCCACCCGTTCTAGTCGCGCCGACTTACAAAAAAGGACTTGGCATTCCGGATAGGCTATGTGACCACTATCGTGCCGATCCGTTCTAGATTTATGGTACGTGTCTTCGGCTCTTTATGTTTTCAAACTCACTTACGTGTCACGTCTGAATCAACGCCAACGACAACGCGGAGATGTGTTTGCGCGGCGCGGGACTTGGTCTCCTGTGTCGCCGGGCACGTTTTCTAATATACAATTAAAATACTATCGGCTATATTGTAAATATACACGGATAATGGATATAATACGGGTATTAACCGCGTATTAGATATATGACCGCCCTAAGTAATATATATAATATCTGAGACATAATACACGTATTATTCGCAGATTATGTGTATTTTACAGACCCACGAGTTCCTGTGTCTGGGGGCTCATAGATGATTTTTGGATTTTTATTTATTTATCTATTTTGATTCGTCCGCGCGATTCACCTAAATATTTCGCCACGGCCTCCCGCGGGATTAAGCGTCCGACTTAAAGGGGCGACTCAATTTTGAAAGTAGGAAGTAGGAAGTACAGAAACTTACCTTTTACGGCTATTGTTTGATACCATAAAAGGCAATTCTCCGTTCTTTACTGCCACTTTCCATTTTCTACTTCTGAAACTGAATCGCCTCGATGAGGTTCAAGCCTATCTACTATGGGCCATCCCCCTTTCCCCGATGTGTTCTATCATGCTATCAAGATCGCCGTCACGTCGCGTTCGCCACAACATTCGACAGTATGATCTACACACCTTACATATGCTCTAACCGACCAGCAACCGCGGCCAGGCTCAAGGATCATCCCAGCTTCCCATTATTCCAGCTCGAGTACAAGAATCTCATTGTCCATATGCCTCAGTCCATGTCACATTATTATGCAGAAGTTTACGTGATAAGAGAAGAACACACAGGAGCCAAAAAGGGTGCGAAAAAGTGTGGATACAAAACGGATAATGCATATATGTTCGAACAAATCAAGAAATACTATATAGACGTACATGTGCTCCAGTGAATGTTCTAATCAGATACAATAATACCCCCAGGGATCCTTCCTAATACTATTTGCGGTAACCTCGCATTTTCTTAGAGTGCACGTTCCGGAGCGGAAGGCACAGGTGCCGTGCGCTTACAAACATGCTTTCCACCATTATTGGCTTCGACCCTACACTCCCGCGAGCACCAGGCCTCCCCGCATCGAGGGCAGCAAGGATACTATGGCCAAACCAGCGTGAATGCGAGTCAGGAGCTTCATTATCGAAAGGAACTTACGTTATTGCCCTTCTTTCCACAATTCAGACAGATCGACTTGCTCTTCAACTTGGATCCCCTCTCCAGAGCGGCCAAGACAGGATCTAATTTTGGCAGCGGCTTCTGATTCCTGCTCCCACTTGGCGTCGGCGGACTCGTCATCACGAACCGAGTCCCCGTCCGTGCGCTAATACCCTCCGCACCCGGCCTCAATCCCAACCCAGTAAACGCATCATTCTCCTTGCCTTTGCCTTTATCTCTGAGTTTTGAAGGCCCATCGTCGGAAGAAGCTGAGCGCGAGAAAGCCGGAACGGCTGGCCGGAGAGGTGAAGTCGGGGCCGTGGTCGCGTGACCGTGATCAACTGTCAATGATCGGTGCGCCGCACCCGTTCGTTGATGATAATTTTGCAGAGCCCGTGAGAGTGTGTCCATAGATCCTCTGGGCGGCCCGACAACAAACGACCCGGCCGGTGGTGATTCCTCGGTTGGAGACTGAGAGAAGCTAACTCCACGAGAGAGGGACTGCGTTGCAGGTGATTTTGGCGACAAGTTGCCGAGTGAGCGGACAGACGAGAATGAGCGAAGAGACGAGTGGGACATCAGAGACGCAGCTCTGGAACGGGTCTGCCGTAAGATGCGATGGGGAGTGTGGAGGGGCTTCAGGTCGAGTCCTAGTCTGGGGAAAGGCACGCCATCATGATTCTCGCGAGGTCTTAGAAGATAGGAGAGAGCGGGTTCGGTCAAAGATGGAGGTGGGATACGATTCTCGAGCTCGCTTGTGAGTGTGTCAG
>WSTH01001721.1:0-11107 GCA_019616345.1 Ceratobasidium sp. 395
TGCGGCACCTACCTTACTAGCGACGCTATCACCGCTGCCGAAGCCCATTTTTCTGCCAACAAAGTCTCATTCAAGGAGTCCAAGACCGGTTCGACTCCTGTTATTCCAGTCTACTGGCACGTCATCCAGTCTGGTAACCGACAGGATCAAGGAAAAATTCCTAAATCACAAATTAAGGATACGATTGCGTTGTTGAATAAAGATTATGTATGGACACTATTTCACGAGACTGTAGTTCATGGTTTACTGAAACCGAACTGGATTTATAGGCCCGAGCGGGGCTCACGTTCAAGCTTGCTGGATACGACCGAACTATCAATCCGTTTTGGTTCAACACGATTGTTCACGGAGGGTAAGTTGACGAACTGGGTATAAACTCCCCTGAATGGTGTTGATTAGTGTGTGTAATCTAGCCCAGCGGAGGTAGCGATGAAGAACAAGTTGCGCCAAGGCGATGCAAAAGCTTTAAACGTTTATACCGTCGGGAAGATCCTGTAAGTTTGAGCTTACAGCAGGCCATAGTAGGCTTATACTGAGAGCGATTTTTATCAAGGAATGACCAAGGCAAAAGCGGAACGGTTGGGTAAGTCGGGCAGCATATAATCACCATTTAATTCTAATTCTTATTCTGGACTTAGTTACGCGACCTTCCCTTCCTCGTATTCGAGGGCTCCCAAGGATGATGGGGTAGTCATGCTATGGAACACTGCTCCAGGTACTCAGCTAGGTGAGCGCTTATTATACCTTTGCAGTCTGATATTGGATCACCTATGAGCTTCAAAAAGGCAAGGCGTTGACACATGAAGCGGGACATTGGGCCGGTGCGTACTCTGAAACCTAGATATGATTGACACCATTGGACGAATACCGGTGCGGCTTTTAGGCCTATATCACACCTTCGAAGGCGGATGTAAAAGCCCAGGCAAGTAACAGTTGCGCTTCCCCAATATTTTCACGATTGGACTAATGTGCCGCGCAGAGGACCATGTGGATGATACTCCTCCCGAGGCGTCTCCTTCCTATGACTGTTCCAAGCCCCGCGACACATGCTCTGGAGGAGGTGTTGACCCGATACATAACATGTAAGCAAATATTACAAAAATTGTTCACACGTGTTTTGACTCGGACGCATATAGTATGGATTATGGTGAAGGCCAATGTAAAACCGAGGTCAGTGAATCGCTAAGCTATGCCGGGGAATGAAATACTTAATTTCGGAACCAGCTTACACCGGGGCAGATTAGACGCATCAAGGACCAACTGGCGACTTATCGCAATATCAGGTAGTTGAGTCGTGAGGTTCTATATGGATCACGGGCACTTTCGCAGGCGCATATATGCAAGATTGGAAGTTTTGAGTGTTCGCATACAGCCACTTAACATAGAAGGACATTTTTTATAATGGTATATCTATCGTCTCATGAAGACTTAGCATGATGTTACGACGTCAGAGTGAGGGAGACAAGATATGGACAGAAAAGGTAGAGGTAGAAACTGAAAGAGATATAAACTTTGCTATCTCATCGTATCAGTGGGGAGACCAGAAGGTGTGGATTACGTGATGGCCGGTGGAACCTCTTATAGTAACAGCGCGTGGCGTCCGCAATACAAACCAAATATCGCCGATATCAGTTGTTGAGGCGCATTTTAGACGTCCTCACCCTGCCGTCAATATAGGTTGTGAGTAAACATATACTTCTCGATGAATGGTTAGAATAATTGATTGCGTACAGAGTGGTCGGCATCTTTCCACTACGTCGTGAGGTGGGGCAACTTGCGGTGTTAGGGGCCATCCATTCAATTGTCGTACGTATGTTGTGCACGTGGAGAAGTATGCCCAGATTAGGCAAGCCCGATCATAGTCAATAATACTGCCATGGCTACATAAGGTCAGACTCCGGCTGTGAGTTGGACATCATGAAAAAACTCGCTATGATCTACTACCAAATGTTCTGTAAGATGGCTAGTATCTACTTGTTCATTTTTTTCGCTGCTGCTACTCTAGCGGTCGCTGTTCCCAGTCACTCGACAGCTATTCGGCACTCCTGTGGGACTCACCTATCTAGTGATGCAATTGATGCCGCCGAAGCCTATTTTTCTGCTCGTAGGGTCGCGCCTGAAGCGAACGCTAGCGCCTTTACTGCTAAAATCCCGGTGTACTGGCATGTCATTCGGGCCGGTAAACACTTTCATCAAGGCAACATTCCTAAATCACAGATTATGGACTCGATTGCGATGTTAAACCAAGACTATGTATGGCAGTTTCTAGACAAAAATTCAGCTATTGATCGCTAGGAGTGCCAATTAGGCTTCGGTCAAGCTCAAGTTCACCCTCGTCAAGTACGAGCGCACTACCAACCTATCTTGGTTTACGGAAATCAAGCACGGGGAGTAAGCTGTCGGACTACCTATAGCGAGTATTTACATAGGGGCTGATCATGTCTGCCGCAGCACCCTAGAGGTCTCTATGAAGAAGGCTTTGCATAAAGGCAGGGCAAACGCCTTGAACATCTACACGGTTGGATTAATCAAGTGAGTTACTGAGCCAAACGGTCTAGAATAATACAAGCTCATTGTGGCTACTGTTAGAGATGACACGAACGGCCCAGGACGAGCTGGGTTAAACAAATATATACTAGCGTTGATTCATTCTGACCTAAGTTGGCTTAGATATGCCATCTATCCCTCCTCTTACTCAGCAAATCCAAAGGACGACGGCGTGGTTATGCTTTACTCTGCCGCCCCAGGTAGTCCACTAGGTGGGTACTCATATATATGGTTACCAATTGAATTCATATTCAGTTACCTAAAATCTGAAATAAAGGGAAGGTATTGTCCCACGAGGTGGGACATTGGGCTGGTGCGTGATACAGCTCACTTGTGTTAAGATATTGAGCATATATACGCGGGACTTATAGGCCTCTATCATACCTTTGAGGGCGGCTGTAGTGGTCCAGGCAAGCGATAGATTAGTTTTGCTGAGCCTGATCTCCCTGACCATATTGAACGGCATGCAGGCGATTATGTAGATGATACTCCGCCAGAGGCGTCTCCTTCTCATGACTGTCTGATTACCCATGACACTTGTCCTGGAGGGGGTGTTGACTCAGTTCATAATATGTAAGTGAATATATAAGAATAAACTCCTATGAGCCCGAACTTATCATAAGCACACGTAGTATGAACTATGCCGGAAGCTCATGCATGACTGATGTAGTATTTGCGTTACTAATTCAGAGTAAAGCGGAGTACTCACACTCATTGTTTAGCTTACACCTGGGCAGATCGAGCGCATCAAGGACCAACTGGGGGTTTATCGCGGAATTTCGGTGACGGGATGAAGTTCCGCCGAAAGTACAGGTGTAGAAATGCCCATCAGCGCATGTACATAAGTTAGCATTGTCCAGGCACCGCATAAGAACAGTTGTAGACTTTGGCGTGATGCATAAATACTCCGTTGACCTGCTAGCGCTACATCAATTTTGCTGTGCATATAGCCTGTCTGAGCCTTACAGAAACAAACGACACACAAGCGCTAATTTTATGCTGCGGAACCATCGATGCGGTGCGGACAGTTCATTTAGTTGTGGTGCTTGATGCCTTCGGGCTATGCTTTGTGGGTCTCGACCTATCACCGTAGCATTTCGCTTTGCAACGTGTTCACCCATTACGGTGGAGCGCAGCTACTTTTAAGCCGGGCTCCGGTCAGATTGAATACGAGTAGAGTCACATCGCTCCAGGATGACCGGTCGTCACCTCATCGTATTCATAGCTGCGACCACCGCTGTTGTTGCGCTTCCACGCAACATAACAACCATTCGTCGGGCTTGTGGTACCAACCCGCCTCGACACAAGATTGCCGCTGCCGAAGCACGTTTTTCTGCAAATAGAATATCATCCAAAGAAGGAGCTCGTATCCTCACTGCTCCGATTCCGGTATACCTGCACGTAATCCAGTCTGGTCCTGAATTGATTCAAGGCAACATACCCGACTCGCAAATCACAAGTTCAATTGATGTGATGAACCAAGACTATGTATGACGATCTTGCAGATCATATGGCTGATTAGCCCAATTATGTATTAGGGTGTACATGGTCTCACTTTCATCCTCGCTGGAAGTGAGCGTACTACTAACGCCGATTGGTTCACCTCCGTTAGCAGCGATGAAAAGTAAGCTGATGGCATGTTAGCCACCCCCTCATGTGCTCATTGTGTACACTCTAGCTCCGTCCAGATCGCTATGAAAACTGCTTTACGGCAAGGTGGGAGGGATGCGTTGAATGTGTATACAGTGGGACGAATTCTGTCAGTTGGGTTCAAATCGGTTCAGATGAAGTAAATATTCACTCCAAACATAACCGTTAGGTCTGATTCAACCAGCGACACAGTGCTTGGGTAGATTGTGCTATTATTCAACGACGATGATGCATACTGACTCAAAACCTTACAATTCAGCTATGCTACTTTACCATCCGATTACGAGAATAGCCCAATTAATGATGGCGTGGTTATCCTGTACTCTACCGTTCCTGGTGGTTCAGCCTTTCCCAACAATCAAGGTAGGCGTTTGAGTGCATAAGCCCAGACTCATTTACGGAGTGGTAGGTATAGGCAGGACCCTGACCCATGAAGCAGGTCACTGGCTTGGTGAGTACTGAAACACAGCTAACGTTAAATAGTTGACAAACAGGCTTGTGCATGACACACAGGTCTTTACCATACCTTCGAAGGTGGATGTGATGGTCTAGGCATGAGAATTCCGCCTTTCCTGAGAGTCAGCGACGTTCCTAACTTTATCATATGCGGTACAGGCGATTATGTGGACGATACTCCACCGGAAGCGACTCCATCCAATGGATGCGAGGTTGGCCGTGACACTTGCTTCGGAGGAGGGGTTGACCCGATTCATAACTAGCGAGTATATTCGGAGGTCTGACTTAAACTCATCCTAACCATAAATGTGTAGTATGGACTATAGCAATGAGCATGTCTGAGGTATGCACATCGGCATTCGTCACACTACTCGGCATGCTGACTTCAGTGATAGTTTACGAGTGGGCAGGTTGAACGCATAAAGGAACAAGTAGCAACTTATCGTGGTATCAACTTTTGAGAGATATTGATCTTGATTTGGGCACGTATAATCATCACATGTGCACATATAGGCGGTTGCTAGGGTCTTCATGAGAGCGTGTATTGCTCCGTTGTACTGGAATATGTACCTGGATTGAACTCGGATGAGATAGTACTATGAACCTGACCTAGCGTACGATCATGTTCCATGAATCGATAGAGCATGCAAACTATACAAGGTATCGTCTCGTATCGGTCTAGATAATTTGACGCAATGGCGAGGATTGCATTAGAAGATACTAGGTGTGTTATAAATATGTACAGTATTAGAAAGGTGTCTTCAAAGAGTGACGAGCTGGTGTGAACGCCACGGCTTGCCTCTTCTATAATAAGATCGTACAGCCCCAAGCAAGTGATACCCCGCAGCTGCTTGGGGAGTTCGGGCTTACCATGATGCCGAGATATCGATCTTTGGTCCAAATTGAGCCTGATCGCTGTTGCCACTCGCCACGTGACCAGGGGCTCTGCTTATGTTTGGCCGGGGTTCTTTCCTACCTGTTGCCAACGAATGTCCTTTATACACCAGCTAAACGACGATTACAATCATCACATTTAATAGCCCAGCCGCAATGCTCATCGGTGTCAAGCACCCCCTGTCCTTCTGCCCTGCACTCGTATATGATACGTGATCCAGCATTTCCTACGTTCTGCGCCGTCGGAGCAGTACTTTGCATCTTGTCCCTACCATGGCATTGGAAAGCGCGCAACACAAGTACTGTACTCTACCTGTGCTGGACCCTGACTGGGTGTATCACTTATATGGTTAATGCGATTGTTTGGGCTGATAATATCGATGATTCGGCTCCGGTATGGTGCGATATCTGTGAGTAGCCATCAGCTTCATGCTCCATGTAATCCAACTAAGCCCACGATAGCATCGAGGCTAGTTGTTGGCTTAAGTGTAGGGCTCACAGCATCAGGATTATGCATTCAGCGCCGGTTGTACCGCATCGCGACTGCGAAGCAGATATCTGATCCTTGTGACTCGGTGCGCTGAGGTTCTATGAATTATCCAGTTGTCTTACTAAGTTAGTGACGTAGGGAAAACGAGAGTTGATAATTGAGTTGACGCTTGGACTCGGCCTTCCGATCCTGGTTGTTATGTTATGTGAGTATCAGTCATCCAGCATAAACTAAGTGTTAATTATTATATCTCCGTAGATTATGTTGTGCAAGTCGCTCGATATGTCATTATCGAGGACATTGGCTGCTGGCCGGGTGAGTACCAACCAGAGCGTCGGGTGAAGCAATTCATTATTTCTGTCGCAGTAACTATGTACACGGCGTTGAAGATCCCAACGATACTAGTGTGGCCGGTTATTATCACCTTCTCTTCATTCGTTTACGCCGGTGGGCAAATTTCATACGCTTATTGAATACATCCCATGGAGCGCTTCCCTTAGGTCTGACAATCCATGCACTTACCCAACGACGCCGTCAATTCTCTCGGGTTCTTTCTGGATCTGGAACAGACATGACAATGTCTCGCTTCTTCCGCCTCATGGCGCTCGCTGCGACCGAAATGCTATTTGCCTTCCCTATTTCCATCTACTTTCTGATCAAAAATGTGGATCAAGGCCCATTCGACCCGTGGATCTCTTGGAAAGACACACACGAGCGCATCAGCAAGCCCCGGTTCTCTCCTCGAGAGCTCATGTTGTCTGAACCGGATATGATGAGAGCATTTAGTTTAAATCAGTGGGCTGTGCCTGGGTGTGCATTTCTATTCTTCATGTATTTTGGGTTGTCGAGTGAGGCGGTGCAGACTTATAAGGGGGTTTTGTGGAAGGTTGTGACTCCGTTGGGGTTGAAACGATCTGTGTCGAAGTCGAGAGGGAAGACTAGTACTCGGTGAGCTCCGCAAAGTCTGGTTTCATTATATAGACGGCTTCATATCCTTGTCAGGACCAAGAAACTCGTTGGGAATACGACTACATCCGGTTCGGATGAAATAACTATCCCAAGCTCCGTCCACACTGCATTCGACTCGAGTCACACTTCCCTGGATCAAGTTTTTGATTTCGACGACATGTTACGTTCAGGTGTGCAGCTAAAACCTATCCAAACTGCTATCCAGGATCTGGAATCCCGGTGTTAAGGCATACATCTTCTAATTTTCAGCTGAGACTCAATATGTTTCTCCCCTCGATGTTTATGCTATTTTCTTGTACCTTTAATGTTCAAGAGCGGAATTAATTAAATTAATCTATGAGCAAGCCCTCCATAGGATTGCAAATGAAACCCTGATCCTACGACGGCCCGAGTAGCCGGGCGCTTGTCTATCCGCAAAGCCTTATGGATAGCTACCTCCAGTCTGCGGCTGTTAGTCGACACCACTACGCTCTCGCTCACAAAGTTGAAAATACCAAGACCTCTCAGGAAGCAGATGAAGCTATATGGGTCGAAATTAATCGAATAAAGGCTAAGGCCATTGCGGGATTAGTGAGTGACTAGAAATTGTATTTATTATAATTGTGATTGAGGTCTGGCTAAGACAGATGTATACCCTGAACTCGTAATTCTGATGTATTGTTATACCACGGTCACTGTTCGAAGTATCTCCGCTTCGGATTTGGAATTCGCACTTTCGCCGGCAGTAAACCTCGCCGCTACCGGACGGGAGGTCAAACACCGTCGGATAGGTGAGCTTTTCGTATTTGCTCATCTTGTAGATTAAATTGACCAATCGATATATAGGCTTGACGTTCTGCGCCTTGTTCATGCCTCTCGACCATCCTCTTCAGCTGATGCTTGTTAACACAGTTCGTAAGGTTCGCCTTTGCTCCTTCTGGTTGCGAGAATCCATATCACTCAGCTTCCTAGACATAACAGGAGATTGAAAGTGAAGAAATGGCGCGTATCGTGCTAGCTATGGACTTTATTGTCGCGTGTCCAAGCGAATTTCTCGCTCCAGCTGTTACGCCCCGTCTAGAGGCTTTGATTTCCCATAAATCGTACGAATTTTGATTTCTCGTTATTTCCCAAATTATCTCTCATATGACTTTCACCTTCTACCAGTCAAAACATCCGGCGCCGTGCGGTATTCGTTCTCCAGGCCTTGGATTCTCGTGCCCACCGGCCTCCGACCGACTCACCCGGTCCGATCGATAGTCATCTCTCCCACTATAAGTTGACGATTATACGTCGCTTGACGCGTGCCGCACGGGAGGACTACGTGAGGTTGGATGAGGTTGGCGCTGTGGATGCCTTATTGAACGGGGCTAGGAAATTACTAGAGGTATGTTCTCACTTGTTTCGGATGCTGAGTTTGTGTTAGTTTATTTACCAATATTGCGTGTCTGCAGTCGGGAACTCTAACTCCAATGGAAGTGGTTCCCTCAATCGCTGCCCTTTTAGAAAAGGCTGCTTTCGGGTCTCGAACGGATAAACGCAAATCTCAGCAGACTCGTAGATCCCCTAGACTTGTTACCTCGCTTGTTGCTACACTCCAGAGCGGTGTGGCCTTTTCGCGAAGAGAGTTGCAATCGGACAGGTAAACGATCCCAATTTCTAGGTTTATCACTTATCTAACTTCATTTCCCGTGGTGTTTTCCTTGGTCTGTTGCATGTTGGGTGTGAAGTATGTTGATAGACGTCGCCAAGCTCGCTATTCGAGTGATACGTGCGTTTGCGGAACGACCCGGTGTGTATATATTACACTTTTACTCCGCTTTGATTATTAAACCCATTGATTTTTAGCATCTCCTCAGGTGTTACAAACATTCCGGCTCCTCGGCGCATTGCCAATCCCTCTTGTCCATTCCATTTTACAACCCAACGCAATCTCATCGTCCAGCCCGAGCCCCCCTCAATCCAAGTCCATGGCACGCCACCCAGCCCTAGTCTTGCGGCCTCTTCTCGTGTCCCGGGAACCAAACGAACGGTGGGCGGGCTTGGCATGTCTCAAGGCACTGGATGCGTGTTTGTGGGCTGGTGCCCCTCTTCCTGGTTCAGAAGATACCATCCTGCCTGTGTTCGACGAGTGGGAGGTACAAGCAATTATGCGAGGGTTAGGGGATTCGGACAAAACACTTCGTCAACTTGTAAGTCTTGGTTTCGATATAATCTGATTGCCTTTGTCGATAACGTTAACCCAATCACCCAAGACAATGGGTGTCTTATATGGTGTTGACCCGCAACTCCTTCACGCCTACCTTGAACAACTTATCACACCTCCGCCCTCTGCGATAACCGCCAAACGACAACCAGGCGAAGCGCTCGAGGTACTTTCATTTTTGTACGCGAAGGATGGAGCCGGGTTCGCAAGCGGCGTAGGAAGAATCTTGGACAAGGATGTTGGCAAAAGAGGTGTGGATGAGACGATGATTGAGGGTGTTGTGTCGATTGTTCATGAAAGTTAGTGAACAGTGTTCATGCTATTGAATTCAGTTATTAACTACATTCACTAGGTGACCAAGCGTTTCGATCTGCGTTCGCGGACGCCATGTTACAAAATATTAGAAGGTCTCGTGATACATCACTAGTATCCCCCATCACTCCTGGGTCCCCCTCAAGCTCAATAGAAAAAGACTCAGCTATCTCGCCGACTGATTCTACTACAATTTTGCTGTTTGCCACAACATCGAATGATATTACTCTTGGTGCGGCGAGAGCTGTTGAGCTATTGTTGGGACTACTAGACGGCAGGGGCTGTGAGTCGGTTGATCATTGATCTTGGTTTCAAAGACTAATGTCGTATGATATCGGTAGCTGGGATGCAGGAGGTACTCTTATTAGCCGCACTTCGACTTCTACCCCGCCTGGACGCAGAGATAGGGGCCGCCAGCGCACGTGTCGAGGTGTTTAGTCGAAGTCCGGGTTTGGGACGACACATCCGGAGGGTACGTTCGCATCTCACAGGTTGATTAGTGCTGATATATGACGTATAGCGGTGTGAGCTGTTTATTCGACACGCGAAGGACCTTGATAGGCTTCGAAAACTTGTTGACAAGACGCGCGCAAGTTCGGTATGGGCCCCGCAATCGTAAAACTTTTGTATACCAATCTCATCAACTCTTGATATCACTTAGTTACCCGAGTTTCTGCAAGCCTTACTTTCATCCGACCCCCCATCCAATGCACAATCTATGCCGAAAAGGGCCATATCCCCGCCGCAGTCTCCTGAGGTTACGACTAGCCGGGCAACTATCTCACCCACCCTCTCTACCGTTTCCCTCTCCAACTCCCCCGCGTTACGATACGATGCCTATGCTCCACCGCAACCTGCCCCCCGTCGAGCTCGCCCTGGATTACAATCGCCATTTCACCGGGAGAGTGGCGATTCTATTACCTCTGATGGTTCGCCGTTTCTCAGGGAGGGCGAGGACCTAGCTGGAGAGATGGTACTTCAAGCAGCGGATGAGAGACGCAAAAGCAAGGGGAAAGGCAGGATGAAGGAATCTACGAGCCATCTGCAACTTGACATACATGGGACGCCAAAGACGACCCCTGGAGCTGAAGATTTACCAAACCTGAATGCCGACCTGATTACCTTGAGCGCAGTCGAGTCGCCGTTCCGGGAAGAGACAGAGTTCGGGACCCTGAACATGTCCAACTCGATGGTGGCCGGCACGACGGACCCCACATCCGACTCCACAACTATATCCTCGCCTAGGTTTCATACCGCACCCATGACATCTCCTCGCTTGGCTGGATCAGACCTCGCATCCGCCGACGCCGACGCTATCTGGAACTCATTCGATATTGCGGAGGGAGATATGGTGCTGGGGAAGCAAACGTTGCGCGGATGGTGCGAGCGAGCACCTGATCACGTAGGCGGAATGCTGCGCGAGATGGGAATAGGGTTCGTAACGCAGAGAGTTGCGTTGGAAGACGGAGCTAAAGCTGGTGAGTATCAAAATACCGATGCAACATCATGGCATATTCAGTTGGAATAGGCAAAGAACCAGAGGTGTTCGCTTATATACCTTCACCAAGCGAGAGCCCCGATAGCGAGGTCGCGAGAGCGGTGGT
>WSTH01001722.1:0-11106 GCA_019616345.1 Ceratobasidium sp. 395
GGTCTAACACAAGAGAAGGTTCATCAATCTCGGCAGGCAAAAATCTAATTTTAGCACTTACCCCTCGACTCTAAGAGTTGGACGATAGTCCACACGGCAATATGTTGGAATGTCGCATCAGGGCTGCTCAGGAACCTAAACAAGTAGGTATGGAGGCCACCCTCGGGCTTGTCCCAGACATCATTGAACGCGCTATAATCATCTAGCGACGATCGCTCCTCTGTCCAAAATGTAAGCGGTATGAAGAGTTGATAATAACTGACAACTTACCCTTGGAAGACAAATTACCAAGCGCGGCAGCGCTGTTACCCTGAACTTCCACGCTTGGTGAATTGGTCAGCGGGATCAGGACCTCGCAAATTCCCAGCTCCAGCAACTGAGGTTTCAATTCATCTGGCAAACACGTCAGCTCCACACTTCTCTGTTGACGTGTGTCCAACAAACTCACCACTAAGCGCCAAAACAGCAACGCACGCAGTCATCTCGCTCTGGACATTGACAGGTACGCTCAAGACCAGTTCCTTAATCTTCTGCGCGGCGCCGGCTGCAACGATCTGTCCCTTATTCTTCTCACTGCTCGCTGCCAAGTTACGTAGAGTAGAAATTGCGTGGCACTGAACCTCCTCGTTCTCTTCAAAGCTCAACAGGTCGACCAGGGGGCCGAGGTAGCCCGCTTCAATAATCGGAGCCTCGTTCTGAGGGTGGATCGAGACATTTCGCACGCAAGCAGCAGAGGAAAGAATCAGGGGAAGGAACGTGCTGTGTAAGAGGCGAAGCAGTGGCTGCAAGCCGTCAGCCTTGACAATCTCGAGCTGGTACTTCTCGTCCGAGGCTAGGTTACGAAGAGCAAGGGCAGCTTGACATTGAACCTTTAGACTAGGGCTATCCATGAGAGCGACAAGGCTCTGCACGAGTTTGGGCTCGCTAGACGCCAACTTCTTGCGGTTGCCAGCTGCACACCATGTCAACCATCAGAATGAGCCCAAGCACGTTATCGTCGAACATACCATCTACAGCAATGTTGCTAAGTGCGGTCGTGCAGTAGTATTGCACGTCGGTATCCGGCGAGTTGAGCAAGCCCACGAGGACCGGGATAGCGCCGGCATTCACAAGCTGTTGGCGGTTCTCATCTAATTACGCGATGCAGCAGAGGCCACGGAAGACGCAAGATATCGGAGAAAGCCGAAAGTTAGAGATACCCTACTGCGCAAGTGAGAGTTTGACAAACCAGAATGTGTCATATTGAGAAGAGCGCCAGTCGCGTTGCGTTGAACGCGCATATCCTTGGAGCGTGCGAGCCGAGTAAGAGGGACCAAGGCTCCAGACTTGGCTATCATCGTCTTGTTCTCATCTAGCGTTGATTGAGGTAAGTAGAGGTAATAGGTACGCAAAGGATGAACATACCGTGCGTCGCCAAATTAGTAACACATCCCACAGCGTTGCACTGGACTTCAACGTTCGGACTGAGCATTTGCCTAATGAGAGGCTCGAGCCCGCCGAGCTTCACAATCAGGATCTTATTCTCCGCTGCAAACAGCCAATCACATTCAGCACCACCGTAGCTCAAGAAACAAAACTCTAAATTACGGAATGAGACTCACTGTTGACGGCCAAGTTGCCAAGTGCTGCGCTCGCCGCGCGCTGTACTTCGGTGTCATGGCTACTGAGCAGGAACAGAACCGGATCGAGCGTATCCCTCCCGACTTGGCGGACCTCCTTTTCCGTAATTTCCGCAAACGCAAGAGCAGCGCTCCGTTGCAGGTCGACATTCTCGGAGAAGGATAAGATTGTGAGGGCCGAAAGGGGAGAGCCGCTGAAAAAGTTGGTGGTGGTACGGTCTGCTCAGCAAGTGAGGGAGCGCCGCACAACAATCCATCGGTCAGGCCTTCTATCCGTATGAGAGATGAGAAAGAAAACATACTCTCGAGGAACTGGAGAAGGTCTGCAACAGCCTCGCGCTCGTTCTCGAGCAAGAGCGGCTCATAACCCTGAGACTTGTGCGACCGGCCTAGACACGGAAATTTGAACAAGGCCTTATTTAGTCTATTTGCGCCACGAATATAGAAAGAGGGCGATAAGAGTACGTACAGCACGAGCAGAGGTTTCCCATGACTGAGAGGTGAGGATGTGGGGACAGACAGAGAGAGGTGGGCGTGGGTCGGATGAAGTCGAGCGGCGAGGTGACGGTGAACACTGCGTGGAGACCTCTGCCACCGGCTTAGTCAGCACAAGGCTCCGACGTCACGTTGTTTACACGTTTTATCTCACTTTATCCCACGTGACTAACATCCTCACCTCTCCAACGTGCAAACGAGAAGTGTGTCCACTCAAAAAGCAAATAGACTCGACCGCGTGCTATATCCGACAGTGCATATATTTTTGCCAACATTTTTGAAGTCACACGTGATCTGGGCGCTTCAGTTACCCCGCCCGGACCAATCGGGTAGAGCCGGTTTCAGTCTCCCAGACCACTCCCATCCCGACATCGACGATCATGGCCTCACTTATTTCGGCTCGTGCAGCACTGAGGAGGGTTCCGAATGTCCACCAACGAGTATTCGTCTCTGCCTTTCATGCTGGTAAGCAACAGTCCGTATGTCATGAGACATTCACATGCTCATCCGTCTCCTAGCCCGCAAGAACAGCGCAGAGCCAGCAGCAGGACTGAGCAAAAACGAGACCTTTCCGATCTTCCCTATCATCCCAGGTGGACGTAAGTATTAATCTAATATTCCCACCAGCCTCAATCTGAGCATGTTATACTAGCTGTTTTGGAGGGATCGGTAAATGAACCCACCACGTTCCCGGTTCCGAATCGTATGCACGGTTCTCACCACTGGGCATTCGAACGACTACTTTCTGTCGCGTTGGTACCCATGACTGTATCGGCCTTTGCCGTTTCACCAACCGACTACCCTATCCTTGACGGCGTCCTTGCAATTTCGCTCGTCGTTCACTCTCATATTGGGGTGAGTGGGTTCTATTACATTCGCTAACACTAACCTGATGCATACGAAACTCATTTCCATTCATTCAGTTCGACTCATGCGTGGTCGATTACCTTCATTCTCGCAAGTTCCCCAAACTTGGTCCTATCGTTAAATGGGGTCTCCGACTCGCTACCACAGGAGCCCTTGTTGGAATCTATCAATTCAATACGGAAGATATTGGTGCGTACATAAGATGGACATCGTCGGCTTTGGTTTCTAATATTCACCCTTAGGGTTGACGGAGCTTGTTCGTCGTGCTTGGCACGCATAAAATAGCAATATTCTGAACCTGCAAGTCATTGTACGACCACATCACGTTTATCAATATTCTTTTGGTCACCTACTTGTTGTATTGCGATACTGGACATAAATATCTCTTCCGCAAGTAATTCGACGAGGCAAGGTGAAAAATCCCACGGATATTGTATGGTTCCTATGGTACGACATCCGATTAATCAAACTAAAAACACATGGCTATGCTACTATAGATCAGAGAGCAAACAAGTCGAGACTGGGCAAAATCTACTGCATAGATTCACTTTCTTCCAGTTGAGTTTCTCCATCGTTTGTCTCGGATTCAACAGGTGGGGTCCTAGACTGTGCAGGGCTGTTGCTCTTGCCAGGAAGACCGAAGAGTGTTGTCTGCCTTGAAGCATTTTTCGGAGCAAACTTGGCTCCGCCTAAAACGTATAGTTAGCATCAAGCTACAATCCAGCAATAAAAAGTTCTCACGTTTGGGACCGGCCGACTCCGCCGCATCGACCTTGTCAAAAAAGCTAGTACTCTTGGTCGTGGGCGCGATCGCGTTGGCCGTCTTTTTTGCGAATGGATTCCCTGTGGGTTTACGGGCGAACGGATTTCCACCTAATGCCGCTAGATCAGATTTGATCCGTCGACTGACGTTTACGACACTTACTGGTCGATTTTGATCCCGAAGCCTTTGTTGCGCCATCTACGTTCTGCCTCTTGGGATCCACGAACCCATCGTCTGTCATCTCGATATCCCATGTATCCTCTTCTGCTCGTTTCCGCTTAGTCTCTGCCGCTACAACCGGCTCAACTACCGCAACCGGTATACTACTTGCCGGAGCCGTTGATTGCGTGTCGTCCACAACAATGGGAGTCGCAGCAGCCAGCGACCGACGCGTAATCACAGGCGGAGGCGCAAACTCGTCAAAGTACTGCTGCTTTCCGTTACCCTTCCCACCTCGGCCGTTGATTTGTCCGTTCTTATTGGGTATCGGGTCGCTCGCGCGGGCCCACGACTCTTTCGTTGCTTCTTCCGCGGTACCGTCGTCCTCTTCTCGCATCTCGCGCAACGAGACGAATCGTTCTTGTAATCCACGAAGACGGTAAAACTCGGCGATTTTAGCTGCCTTGTCGAGCGAGTCGGTAGAGCGGAGCATGCTTGCGAGATCGATCGCACGGGCATGATGGCCCGACTTGCATGCGCCGTTGATGAGCTGCAAAACGAGTTTGTCGATATTGAGTTTGCTGCGAGTAATCTCTTCGGCTTCGTCCTCTTCATGCAGTTGGGCGTCTTGAAGTGCGATAAGTTGGAGTGTTTCTCGGAAGAGTCTGTGTGTGGGTTAGACGAGAAGAGTTGTGATTGAGAGTGGGACGTACTGCTCTTCTTGCTCTCCACTTTCTTGTTCGGCGATGAGCAGTGGTGTCCTGATTTCAAGATCTTGAACCAGCGGTCGAGGGAACCCAGGTTCCGCCTCTCTCCCCTATTGGTGTGTTAGCAAAGACTAAGTACACAGGGACGCGCATTTACCTTGAGGATCAAGCAATGAAAGTGGGAGTTCGACAAGCCCACAGGCCAATAAGACTCATCCTTGCCCACTCGTCGTGGTAGCGTAACTGTGTCCAGAACTGGTATCCATCGAGCTTGAGTCGGTCGCCTGAAGCGGTCCAGAACGTAAAGCACACCGGCTGAATCTGACATAGCGGGAGACTACTAGATGTGTGAGTAAATGCGTAACAAGAAAGCGAAAGTAACCGACCCCTTCAGTTGTTATGCCAATCCATTGAAGAGTCTCGCCCTTGGGTACAGGCAACCGTCCTTCTTGAACGAGATCGAACCCGTCCACCGCGACCAGAGAGTATCGTAGATTTTGACACCCTTGTAATGGCAAGTCAGCGCCAGGAGAAAATAATGGACATTTCAACAATTGCTCACCATCCAAACTCGTGCCACCCTCCCGATGTACAACAAACACCCATTCATTGCCACCCACCATCGACACGATGTCTCCAGCAGCACTCATGATATATTCTTGCACACCACCGCCACTGATAAAACGAATATATCCTTTGTTGGTGGCGGCAGCAACCATACCAAATCCTTCGTATTTTCCACCACTAGTATACCGCATTTAGCCGCTTTCTATCATTTAGCAGAGTGTATGCGTACCTCATTTGGATCATTCGTACGGCCGGTGTGCCTCCAGCAGCCAGTGCAATAACCTGTTCGCCCTCTGGAAGCTTAAACTGCCATTGTGAGTTTGGCGACCACTCCGAGTACGGTCTGTATTCTATCATCGCGAGATTGCCATTGTCGGGCGGGCATGCGAACGCGACCCCGTATTGACCTACAGGTTCATGTTGTAAGTACGTGGAACTAGACTAGCAATGACCGGCTACCTACCAAGACTGGCAATATCAAACTTATTCAGGTCTTGGAAGTGAATGTTGGGGTGGGACGAGCGATCGTGAAACTCGACATTGATCACGTAGTGTGCGTCCAAGTTCGTGCACTCAATCACACCCATCATGTTATAGGCTACAACCAACTTGCGTGAGTGATGCAAGAAAAAAAATTTGACACAAGACCTACCGAGATATCGCTTCTTGTTTCTAAATGGTGTAGAACCCGGTTGAAACGGAGGTTGAGCCTTCGTGATATTAACCATCTCCCGCACACCCTTCTCCCCTCCAGTTGAACGTTTGGTGGGGTTCTCTTTAACTTCAGCGGGTTTGTCGATATGGTCACCGTCTCCGATATCATCGACTATCCAGTCATCACCATAATCCTCGTCACCCAGGAGGTCATCTCCGTCCAATTCAACCATTCCGACATCTGCAGAGGAAGTTGTGGGTTTGGGAGGCGCAACCGTTGTTCTCGTAGAGGAAGGGTGTGGGTGGGACGCAGGAATGGGGGAGCTCCATTGTCGTAGTACTCCGTTGATCATCCACGCCAACATGTTCTTTTTGGGATGGAACTTAATGGCGTTGACTGGATGACTGGACTCTCCGGCTGGTGCACTATTGTCTGCTGTTAGCATGAACGCTCGAGCCGTCGCTGCTCGGATTGGACGAACCTCCATTTTGGCTTCTTATCGGACATGTCCCATACGAATACTTTGCTATCAGTGCCACCGGTGACAAGGTATGATCCATTCGGCGAAAATGACAACGAAGTGACAACCTATTAGTCCATGTCAAAATTCGCGCAGAATAACCACAGCAATGACACTGACGCTGTCATGACCGCCGACAAGAGTTTCAGTTTTTGTCCAAGTATTCGAGGACACGAAGACAATATCTGTAAAACCCAGCATAAATATTATGAGGTTTGAGGCAAACCATACATACCGTGAGCCGCCGAAACTGTGGCAAAATAAGTACCAGATGGGTGCCAAACGGCCGAGCAATCGTATTGGAACTCAGCGGATCTTAAGGAAAGAGGTTAGACCAACAAGGTTTCCAGAAGCATTACACTTACTCAGAGTCGTTGACGGCTGGTATGAGCTGTTCTATAACCTTCAGTTGAGTCGCTTGAGTAGGATCCTTGATATCCCAAACAATGATTAAACCATCTTGCCCGCATGTTGTCTGCTTCGGTCAGAACAGGGTTGACTAACAAACAATGCGTACACTCACAAGGTATCGCCCCTTGGGATCCCACGACACAGAGCGTACCCCTTTTTTGTGACCATCCAGCGTGAATATTCGGGATGTAACTGTCGTGTTAATTAGTTTCACGACTGTGTCCCTATCCACCCAACAAAAGATGAGTACAAGCTTGCCGAGGTGCCGGGGCATACCAACTCTGTACACACGGCAAGCCATTGGCCGTCTGGGCTAACTGCGACGCCGCGGATACACAGCCCGGCAGCCTCCGTAACCAGGTCGGTAAATTCGTTACTTGTGTCATACTGTCTCACGGATGAATCTTTTGAGGCTGAGTAGCATGACGTCTCCTGTTGATTGGTTAATAATGCGATGTTGAAATGCGGTCAATGGACTCACTGAACAATCCATGGACAAAACATCCAATGTCGCCTCACTCAGAACGTGGGGTTCTTGTTCTGCCCCCGCTGCTGTGTCCCAGACACGCATAAGGCTGTCGTTTCCTCCTGTGTATAGCCTCCTGCAATGCATTCAGACATTTGGCCTCTATCTGTTAGAGGCTATCTACTTACTTGCCATCGCGCGAGAAACAGAGCGTGGCGAAGCCCGGATCGTGAGCTTGGTTGGACGATATTTGAGGTTCAGTCATAGAGAAACAAGTTCAACCAGAGTCTCGATAAAATTGGAAGTCAAAGATGTTCAAGCTCAAATATAATCCCGTGGAACAAAATAAGTGGCACTGGATTCGGCAAGAGTCGACTCCGTCCGGTGCGTCGTGGACGCGTCCCATCAAACACGTCCCTGTGCACGTGATATGAGGACAAACTCCGATATTTCAGACTGGCGCGCTCGTCCAAGGAGCTCGTAAAGTATAAAAACCCAAGTTTTCTCGTACTATGGCCACATCGCTCTTCAGTCGTATCGTCTACACTACTTTCACCATCTTCATCGCTCTCCACTCCTCTATTAAGCCATAATGATTGCTCGTCTCTTTGCCCTCTGCATTGTATGCGCTGCCGTTCTTGCGGTTTTGGCGGAGCCAGTGCCGATGCTAAGGCGTCAGAGCACAGGTGAGGTTTAATATCAATACAACACACAGCTGGTTCTGACTCGTGGTGTCCGGTCTAGCTGCCCCTGTCCTCGATTCGCCCAGTTCAGCAGGTTAGCACATCGTCTCATAGGTAGCACTTTTCTAGAACTAACAGTTTACTTTTTTTCAGCCATTCCTGACGTTGGCGAGGCGACAACTGCTGTAGGAGGCTCTTTCACCGATGCAACCGGCGTTGCAGGAGGCGCCGCTACGGGTGCAACTGGAATCGCTACAGGTGCAACTGGAATCGCTACAGGTGCAACTGGAATCGCTACAGGTGCAACTGGAATCGCTACAGGTGCAACTGGAATCGCTGGAGGCACCTTTACTGATGCGACGGGCGTCGCCGGGGGTGCCTTCACCGAAGCCACGGCCGTTGCGGGAGGTACTTTTACCGAAGCAACCGGCGTAGCGGGAAGTCAGCCTAGCCAAGTAACGTCTGCCGCAGCGGGTGGCGCTAGCCAAGCTACCGGAAAGCCTTTTACTCCTGCCAACAGTAAGTCTCTCAAGAGATGTTGTGTAGCTCTTATCGCTCATATAGTACTTCATTGTCCCAGGTGCAGGAGGATCTGCCTATACTACGGTCACCGGAACCTATTACTCGACTAGTACTAACGCTGCTGGCTCTCTTTACTCGGTCGCTGTACCAACCGCATCCGTTGTGTCCGTATCGAGTCTGTACGTTCATTGTCATCATCCGGACCATGCGCGACCGACCGACTAACTACTTCCTCAAACCTACAGCCGCAAAAGCAATTCTGCTGCGCACGGAATTAGCACCTTCCCATTGCTCACCGTATTCCTCGCCGTGATGGGTGGTGTGTTTATGGGTGCTACCCCTGCGTTCTAAAGCATTATTCTCATGACAATCGACGCATACACTTGGACTCTGACCGAGAATGTTTGTGTACTATGTTGATGTGCGACATGTCTATTAATTTTCTACGCTGGCGCATGTGCTAGTTGGATGTTTTGTTTCGGTTAGACTTTATATAGATGTGTTTTTGCTCAAAGATGGCTATGATGGTGTACGAAAATGTTCGCCGCATCAAGCAGCTGTGATAGGGTCACAACGATCAGGTTTGGTTTCAGTTAATACCTGACAATACTAAAGTACAGTCATATGCGCCTTTAAACCGTTACCCTAAATGAATCTGTTGCGTTTTCTCCACTCTCTTACTGTTTATTCGCATACGGGTAGCAGCGTGGCAACATTAGATAAGGTCCATAAAGGCTCGGCATTTCACCAAACACGTCCCTGAACACGTGACACCCTGACAAACTCCAACCGACGCATTAGCCGACGTCATCTCTAACCCTGTGCTCGGCCGCCTTCTTCCCGTATATAACTCTAGTTCTCACTCCTTGACTATACCCTTCTCCACTTGCACTACTCATTGGTTATCCTAGAATGTTCTCTCGCCTGTTCGCCCTCTGCGTTCTCTGCGCTGCTTTCCTTGCCGTTTTAGCAGCGGAACCAGCACAGAAGCGCCAAGAAGGCTGTGGGTTTTTTCATCTAGCAACGGGATAAATATCACTTTTCTAACGTACGAACTTTGGTTCTAGTTTCTTCTATATTCGCTTCGCTCACTTCAAAAAGTATGCGGTATCTTATATGTGATGTTTAGCTAGCTTTAACGGCTTGTTCCCTTTTTAGTGGGTAGCGAATTGAATGGAGCAACAAGCGCTGTAGCGAGTATGCTTAGTGAAGCAACTAGTGCTGCAGCAAGTGAAGTAAACGAAGCAACGTCTGCTGCCGGGGCGGCTTATACCCACGTTACGAGTAAGTCTGAATACATTAGGTTACTTCCTAGTTATCCATACATCCCATCATTACAGGCGCAGGAGGATCTGTCTATACACTTGTAACCGCTCAAGGTATTTTTGCACCTTTCATCATACATGCCAGTTCTAAGGACATTGCAGGATCTTATTATTCGATTGCGACCAACGCTGCTGGCTCCGCTTACTCGGTTGCTCAGTCCATAGTAGCCAGTGCGACTTCTAGGTACGTCGGTTGGATCTCACGAGTTGGTCATACCTGACTGATTGCATTATAGTCCCAATGCTGCTATACACGGATTCCGTGCAGACTGGATATTGTCCTTTCCCTTGCTCGCCACGCTTCTCGCTGTAATGGGTGGTGTGTTTGCAGGTGCAGCTATCGTTCTTTAAGCCAGCTCGCTCTGGTCACTCGGTGTACAGACTTGTATTCTGGCTGAAAATACCCGTGTTTCATGAATGCGCGACTTGACTGTTGTTTCTCTGTACTGGGCTATACACCAGTTATACCTTGTCCTCTAACTACTTTTATACACTCATTATCTGTTTGCCGATATTTTGCACGCATAAACCCATGTGGCCAAGCTTTTGGATGACGAAACCGGTCGCGTTGTTACCCCGCTTAGCGATATTATTACACACCATCACGTGCCGAGTCCCTGAGTGGGTGATCGGCGCTGGCGGCAGGCTTTCCGCCTTCTTGTCCACTTCCTCCCCTATATCCGGCATGGGTAACATCTGTGGCAGCGCCAAGACCTTCAAGGACTCTCCAACCCACCACCGCTTGGGTTCCGTGTCTGATTCGGCCCCTCCGACGGCTGGCGCTACTTCGAGGCCGCCGGCGCAATCACAGCCAGCTGGGCAACCAAAGCCAGCTGGGCAATCGAGGCCACCTGCATCGAGTAAACCTTCGAATGAGGATGATAGGGAAAGGAGGGCCAAGGCAGCTGAGGAACGCGCAAAGGCTGTGAGTATTCTATATTCGTATAATGCAAGTCAGTTGTTGATACGACAGCTACTAGGCTACTGCACGAGGAACAAACGCTTCGAACCCCAAACAAGGCCAACTTGCTGCCAAGATCAACAAGCCTGTAACCAACCAGCCTTATCAACGCGAAGAGGAACCTCTGCGGGTAAGAGTCTAAATATCTTGCATGTTTTCAAAAAGTTAATCTGACGTATGACAGTGGGACTGAGCGCTTGTGGTTGCTCGCATGTTCGGTTGCGATCTCTTTGGGATGCTTAGTTTATTGCGTTTATATACCCGTTCGTAATGAGTTCCAATGTTTCGCCTGCCTCTTGTGCGCCACTCCCGCCCTTAGAGCATTGCTTTGCCTGCCGCAGTCGGCATTTGAATTTCTTAGCCAAGACCATTCCGTCATACGCTCT
>WSTH01001723.1:0-11105 GCA_019616345.1 Ceratobasidium sp. 395
TCTCGTCCCGGTACCGCTTCTCCGATATCCGGTGCTTGATGAACCCCATGTCTTTCTCCAGTCCTAGGAAGTCGGTTTCGTCGCCGACCCAGTCGACGCGACGTACACCGTCCTTAGTCGATTGGCGACCGGTCGCGCCCAGACCCTGCACGCACTCTCGCTCGAATATCCGACCGACGTGCGCACGCTCCTTGCTCAACACGATCCACACTCCGCCTCGCACACCGACTCTTGTAGGGTCGCGTACTGTACTGGCGAGAGATGAACGTCGGTCCCGGTCCCAGCCGACGTCGACGCGACGTTCCGAATTTCAAATGTCCCATGTCACAGCTCGCGTCGACGCAGCAGGACATCACTTTCCTAATTTGGTAGTATAAAGCTATACACTTCGGAAATATAATATTTATGTAAAACTATCTAGATGTCCATATAAGCAATTTATTGCATTAATATAACTCTGTTCAGCAATCGTAAGGAGTGCTTACCAGCTCGATTAGAACATGTGGCAATTACCGCTTGTACAAATAGCGGTGCCGAAGCTGCACCTTCACTTCACTTTGGAGATATCTACGTCCCAATAACAGACTAAGCGAAGTGACGAAGGCTCTCAGAGTGTAAAATATGCCCGTGTTGTCGGACTCATCAGTCAGTTATTCGTGGATTTGGTTCTCTTCTGTAGATGCAGACGAAGCGCTGGAGGGGCTGGCCGTTTACTATGCGCTCGAGCTTGATTCTAGACTGTAGAAGGCTCGAGGCCGCAGCGGATAGACTAAACCAGCTGGTGAAGTGAGCTCATGCACACTTCAAGGCTATATGCGCTGGAAGAACCGAAGTTTGCTCAATTGATTGGATTGCTTTACAGTCCGTCTTCACTTTGTCCCTGAGATTTCAAAAATGTGACATACATTTGGTAGTACATTGCAGCTGGAGCCGATGCCCAGGCAGTTGCAGAAATGCCTGGAGACCGCACAGCCACCGAAGTTCAGCGTTGACCATGTCCCATGTCCCATGTCCCTCGGTTGGCCGACGCGGCGGGACAGAGGTACCAAACACATACAAGCAAGGTGAAGCGGTCGTCGCTTTTACGTAAGCGACGTTCATCTCTCGCCAGTACAGTATATGATCTCCAGCACGTTCCCGACCGTTACGCCGTCTGGGTTCTTTGCAATCACGACCCATGGGTGGAGTTTAGAGACAAGGCGGGAACGGGTAACTGGGGGGACGTTGACTGCTGGCTTGTTTAGCTCGGACTCGCTCACGTGGGGGTTAACCGGCAAGTTTCATCTTCGCCTTTGCAGGGCGGAAGCGTTCGTCCCAGACGGTACGCGTCGCAGTCGAGGACGGGACAGACGAGAGGATGGGGTTGGGTGGCAATGTGCACGGCTAGAATAAGTGGTCAGCTCAAGGTCTTACAAACTGCGAGTCCTTGCGGAGCACATTGTAGGTTGTTCATACTCACATCAACCCATGCTCATTAACGTGTCAACTAGGGCCCGAGTGATCAGAGTCGCCGAGGGCTAAACGAGGGTGGCAATGATTGGAACGGACACCGGCGCAAGCGTTGAAGAGACTTGGTAGGTGTTGGCACAGGATATATGAGCTCAGTGTAGTCAGGCATGGTAGAAATGCGTTGGGAAGCGGGTAGGTGACGGCCTCTCGTGGATCTTGTGGCGCCACTCCGGACCCGAGCCACCGCCCACCCACACCCATGCCGAACAAGGTGTTTTTGGCGTGTTTGTTGCTCGTGCTCGTTCGATGCGTCCCGTGAGCGTGATGAGCCGAGCGTACCTAGCTCTGAAGCAGTCGGCTTATTCGGTTGACCAGACTTGGGGAGTTTTGTCGATCTCGTCGCCTCTCTGGCCAAGATCCAGCCACGCAACAATCCGTCGCCCTGGCGTTCCACTCGTTCCCGTGGGTGCGAAATACGTGTGCGGTTGCCGCCACTGCAGCGGTAACTTGTATCAAGGCCGTTATGAGTACTGAAGTCGTTCTTGCAGAAAGTTAGGTTTGGGGGGTTGCTTCCGCGCCGCGTTTGATCTGGTGCCGGCGGTCTCTAAGCGCCGTGTCAATTGACAAGGTCCAAATATGGATACTTGACATCTTGGCACCGAAACACAATCACACGTCAATTGTTCGAGCATACTTGTTTGGTTTTCCATGTGATTGTTTTCCAAAACAAGAGCGAGACAAACTGTAATGTTACAGTTGTTGGGAGGTCAAAGACCGTCACGTCACCCAAATTCCAGCTCGCAAGGAATGCCAAGCCGTTGGAAGCCGCACCTCACGTTGTACTTGACCTTACCACAGTATGTTTCGGGCCGAACCGAAGCTAGAGTGACGGTTAAAAAATCGGCGCGAGGGGCATCGGCTTCTTGATTCTGGGATCAAGAAAATTGATCACGATCTGCCCATATTCTTGAACTCTAGAATGAGACGCATGCACGTTAAGTACCGATGATGTTCGGTGCAAATTCAACAAAAGCGATGTGGTGAGACCAAGTCCTCCATGAAGCAGTCGCGATACCGAACCAAGCCAGCTCACAATCTGCGATGCGTGATAAATACAATTCATCCCAGTACAGATAAACCAAACACAGGGGTAGTACTCATATCTCAACTTCAATATTCGAACACTTCGTCTACAGTGCTGTTGTCTTTCATGCATATATGCGCTGCCACAGTCATTCATTCCCCACCCCGGGGCATCTCCGACCAGGTTATCTACCCTCGATCCATCAGCGCCTGAGGTGGACGGGTATAGTGACTCCCTGGTGCGGGATACTTTCGAAAACTACCTCATCTAAACTCAGCTTGAAGCTTACCTTCGGTGTCTGAAGGCTGCTCCGAGATCCCCCAGTTGATCCGCCCATACTGGCCACGAAAAAATCGACCGGAAACTGCATTGTATGCACAGTATGATCTCCCGCGGGAGACTTCTCGTTGCAGCATCTTTCTAGACGTTCCAAATGGGGTTCTTGGCTTGTTTACTGAGGTATTTAAGCGCAGCGAACTTGTCTCGGAGGGTAAGAAGCGGTTGGAGGACGGACTGGCTGCGAGACATCCTCGCGTCAGAATCACAAGCTGCATATGTGATTATCGTGGCTACTAGCAACTCAAAGTACAGAGCTGTAATAGGGAAGATAGCTGTGTTACAGTCAATGAGCGCAAGACACGGTTGCTCAAGGAGACCGCAGTCGTCGGCAGTCGCCGGATGGTCCAATGCCTGATCCTCAGGAGTCGCCTGTGCGCCTGTGGCATGCAGACGTAGTTCTTGATACGCCCCGCCCATCCAACAAACTCCCATATTGAGCTACCGACCAATCCAAATGAGACATCTCTTCACGCAAAAAAGGCAAAAAATGAACTCACGCTCAGGCCTTTGCTCACCGTTACCTCGCTCCCCCTCGCAGCCATCATAGCTCCTATCCCATTCGCTAGCGTAGGCGCATACGAGCGCATGCTGCCCCCGCTGTTCAGCCTCCTATCCCCACGGGTCGATGCTCCGCCACTCATCATATCAGCACCTATACGCCCAAACGCGCCACCGTTAAGCGCTCCATCTCGATTCGCCCCTGACCCAGCGCTCCCAGGCGGCTTCCAAGGCCGAGTGGTGCTGATGCTTCCAGCCAGACTATCCGACCGCCCGGGAAGTGAAGTGCCTGCCACAGTATGTGTTGATGGCGCAAGCCCATCATCTGATTCCGAGCTGCAGTCCTCTTCTTTTGGACCGGTTCCATCCACTGCCCAGGACTCGGGCGCTGCCCAATCTGAGCGAGGAAGTGTTGGAGAAGGGATGTTTCGAACTGTTTGTGCCGCGAAAGGAGGGCGTGCACAAAGGTGTTGTGATATCGCGAATGTGATATAGACCGAGCAAGCATGCGTGTGCGGTGCAAACGAAAAAATGAATAACGAGGGGACGAGTGTCAATTGCTCTCCACAGACAGCGCAGTCAATCAGGTCACATACCGATTCCGCTAGATGGACCAACCCCAGCTGTTGGCGAGCCGGGTCGATGCTCATTTGCCTGCAGCGGAGGCTCCGCGATCTGTCTAGCTATAATCGTGCTTGCCGTACCCGTACTCCTCGGACTCGCTGGAAACACGCTCGCAGAGAACGGATCCGTAAAGAACGCAGCAGTCGGGCTTTGTACGCCTGTCATCCCTGTCGGGCCAACGATGTTGCTCATGTGCGACCCGTCCGACGCGTCGTCGTGCCACGGAGGATACTGTGGTCCAGGTCGCGCGATGATCCCGTCCATCTCGTCCAGGTTCGTATCCAGCGTGAACTCCGCCGCGACTGGCTGAGGCTGAGGCCGCGCCCGCGATGTTTTGGCTTTCTTCTTCGGGACGTTGGTGCTCGCTGGAGGTGAGGGTGGCAAGATGTTTGGTGTCGAGTTGGATGGACCCGCAAGAGTGAGAGTCGACTGCGAATACGTAGAGTACGATTCTAGAACCCCATGAGTCAGTCCGTTTATACGCGAGATAAGCAGTAGCGGCTTACCCTCGTCTCCGCCAGCCGACCCAGGTCGCACGTTTGCCCGGCTTGTCTTCCGCTTCAGCAGACCCAGCAGGATCCCCTTTGGCTTCTTCGAGGTACTGGGACTCACTTCCCCGTGCCCCATGGGTGCAGGAGGGGCGAGGGTACCAAAGTCCGACATAACAGGCTCGGTCGGTCGAGCAGACTTGAAGAGCGATATAGACCCAATACTCGGCTGGTGCTGCATCGTTCGTAGCGAAGCGCTATGTAGCGACGTTTTCGAGCTCAGAAAGCTGCGCTTCGTGGCGGGGGGTGAGGGCTATACGATATACAAGTTCTTATATATTTAGCAATGACAAAAATGATGGAATCAAGCCAGATTCACTTACCGGCTCCAGTGTAGCTTGCCTCGACGGTCCACTTTCCGGTCCATCGTCCAGCCATGGGGCAATCAGCGAGCTATCGCCCGCACTTTCCGCTGGGTCCTGGCCCCATGAGTGCGAGATCTGCGCGCTACTACCGTTGCCCCAGCGGTTAGCTTGTGCCATCGTTACCGCTGTGGTCGTGCTGGTGGTTGAGTTTGGGGGATTGGTTCCGTGCCAATTGTTCGGTTCCGACTGATCGACGCAAGCGCCGAACCAAATGGGACAAAGCCCAAATATGGACGCTGGACATCCTTGACCCAGCGGCGTTGCACGCTAACCGCTTGAAAACGTTTTTTCTCCTCTATCTAACTCCCATGTAAAGCTAATAAGAAAGAGATGATAGTTAGGATGACGTCAAGTCTCACCCCGCCTGCACTTTAACCTACAATCAATTCGTAAGTGATTTCAATACGCACCGAACGTCACTCTCTATTCTACTAATACTTAACCTAGCCCAACTATGCCACAATATGGGGGAGGATTGAGAAAGCTACTTGGCGAACTCGGGGCTAATGCAATACCGTTGGCCCAAAACAAAGAGCCTTAATTGTCTTTTAGACGACAAAACAGTACATGCCGAAACCAACTGTCGTACCAAGCAGACACCTTACCAAATACAAGCAATTCCTATCCACATTCTTTACAATGAGGCATCAGAATACAACATACTCAAACACAGACGAACTAGCAAACGTAAGTCGCATCAATGTACCAGCCCCGAGATTTCAACAAGTCGACTAAATACTGCAAACAACCAATCTTCTCGCATGCATATATGCGCCGCTACAACCTTTCATTCGGCATCCCAAGCCATCTCAAAATGAGATATCTCCGCCCGAACTGGGTAGCTCCAACTTGGGCAAGGCATCTGAAGGAACACTCCCAGGTTCCGCCCAGTGACTTTGGCGAGCCACTCTATCTGAGCTAGGCTTGAGTTGGTTCTTCAGCGTCTTCAGCCTCGTATGCAGCTCCGCTTCCTTATTTGGCCATATACTGTTGACAGCTTCTGTCAGCTCGCAGAAATCGGCTATAGATTGCATCGTGTGGAGGATGTGATCCTCTGTGGTCGAGTCTCCTTTGCAGCATTTTCCTAGTCCAGATAGGAGGGCGTCTACGCTAAGTTGTTTTGGTTGGCTGATCCGTCCGGCGAAGTTGTCTTGAAGATTGAGCAGTGGTCGGAGAGCTGACTGGCCTGCAAGGAGCCAGTAGTGGTTATGATAAACTGTGTGTATGATGATTGAAGCCACTAATAATTCGAAGTGCAGAGCTGCAATAGAAGCAACAGGAGTGTAACTGTCGATTAGCACGCGGCACAGTTTCTCGAGGGAATCATGGAGCTCGGCAGACTGCAGCGATTGCAAGTATGGCCATGTAGAAATCGGCTGTGCATCTATAACACGTAGAAACAAGTCTTGAAGCTCTACAGACTCCACACGGCAAAGAGCTATCAGAGCAGGAATATACAAGTTGGCCTGATCGTCTTCCGAGCCAGGTTGATGGATCAGCAGTGGTAAGCAGCTGTACGCGAGACCAACTTCGCAACTAGGCGACGTATCATTAGCGAACGAGATTAAGGACTGGCTAGCGGGCTTCAAGATTGTAAGATCGAACAAATGCATCCATCGGGGTAGGGTGTGTATGTTTGAACGTCGGGATAAATCAAATCGGGGCACATGCCGGAGCAGTCGGCGGAAGTTAACCGGAGCTGCGGCAGCTCGAGTACTCTCGTCGCTGAAGTCAATTCCAGGCAAAAGTCCAAAGAAGCCAAAAATGAAAAGCTCAAGCACCATATCCGTCGTTAAAGATTCTTGTGTACGGTAGTACTTGTAGACATCTACAGCCCGCTTTTCCAGGGCCTCTACACTGACTGGTGGATCCTCACCACCGGGATAGGTGCGAGTCGCAAATGCCGCGGCAGCAAGTGCAATTGCAACAGCACGCGCAGTGTCCGGTGAGGCGCCATAAGACGTGAAGAATACGTGCGAGAGTAGTATGAGGAGAACGCTAGATGAGGCAGAGCGGGGCTCCTCTCTTGGCCAGAACCCGACAAGATAGTGAGCCGTAGATTTCACGATCGCAGTGAGTACGACAGTGGACAACCCAGAAGATTCGGCCTGGATATGCTGCATGAGTACGGTGGTTGCAATCTCTAGCGATTTTTTCTGGTTAACGTCTCTCAGGTTGATGTCTCCCAAACTGTTTGGCTTCTTCCAGTGACAGAAGGGCATGATGGTGATGGCGATGATAGCACGTGTGTTGAGGTTAGTGTCTGAGACGAAATGGTCAGCGAGGCTAGTTCGCCGGACCAAGGTAGAAATGATGAGTTTCCAGCAGCTATAAGCAGGTGAGGGCTACATACTACGCATAGCTACAGTACGACTTCCAGGCATCGTAGTGATCTGTATGTGAAGAACGGTAATTGTCCATCTCGCGATCGTCGATGGGATAGGAATAGTGGCCCCACCGGTCCTCGGTAGCTTGGACGACGCCACCAGAGGCAAGTACACCAGAGGCTCGGTAGTATTGCAAGGCGGCTGAGGAGATACTGTCGGGCTTGGTACAGGCTTCTAGCCGGATGAGCACCAGCTTCAGAGCTCCGCATTCCGCTAGAGGTTTGCCAGGCAGGCTGTCGTCGGCACCAGCGACCGCCTGCAATGCTATGTCTACCGAACGGGAGTTCTCACAGTTTGCGATAAGCCAGGCGAGCATCTGACTCGTAACAAGATCCATTGGAACCTTTGTACTGCCGTCGTAAGCATCGCTGAGCTCGTAGTGGATAGTGAGAGATAAAACAGTAGATCGGACAAGCGAGACAAGCATTGACTGGATAATATGCCAAACAAGTGCGACAAGTAGGACAGGCGGGAATAACAGAATAGCGGGGAGCGCCCTCAACAACCAGATGATGTGACAGAGAATGGCAGGTACCAGTGGGGGCCAGCAACGTGATGGGAAACGGCAGTTTCCGTGTCCGGGCTGGATTGCTGAGCAATCACACAGGTCACAGCCACAACAGTCAAGTTGGTGGTATGGGTTAGCACGCACCCGACGGTAAAACAGTATGCCAAGCAGGCTTGACTGTTTAGCTTGGAGTATGTCTACTGGGTTTCTGTCTGTTGTAAAATTCTCCTACGTATCGTAGAGGATATTTTAGGTAGAGCCGGGCAACGCAAGCCACTTGAAAGCCGATCGAACAGGGAATGCTGCAACGTATAAAAACCTCAGCCTAATTTACTAAGTATTTATAGGCTATCATCTTTAGTACTTGTTGATATTAGTATTGTGTATGCGCTTGGTCAGTGAACATACATCAGACGGAGTTTGATTGATGACATAAGCCATCATCGTGAACCTCCCTAACCACCGAGCCTCGTCGCCCATCCTTACACTTAAAAGATTCGTTACTAGAATACCACGAATTGACGATTATGGCAAGATTAGGTATTGAGCATGACAAATGGCGCAGATTAGAGCGCTTACGGTCCACTATATGCGACTGCAACCCTGGTTAAATACAGCCACCGTGGCGTCTGTGAAAGTCTGAGGCATCTAGCGCAAATGCACTCGCCGTTTACTCGTTGAATATATCATGGAAGACTAAGAGGATGGGAAACAGTGTCAGAAACGTTGTACAGAGAGAACAGAGAGCAAAAGCAAAAGGAAGCGATTGTGACAGGCAAAACATAGCTGACTATATGCATATATAGCTCACTTGAAGCGGCACGGAAGAACTCAAAAACGCATGAGAAGAGTCCGTCACCCCTGTTCTGGCGTTAGCTGGTACTCGAAAGGCTACCAAAGGGTTTGAGATATTGCTCTTGAATACTGAATTAGGTGTTTAAGCACTATGGGTGAAAATTGCATGATCTGAATCGCAGTATGGAAACGGCTCTCAGCGACTGAAACAAGCTGTCAGGGACAAGACTTTGCTAGCTTACAGTTCCACATCTCAACCCACAGATTGACAAGCTTGGTGCGCTTGACAAAACCGCTGAAGCGAAAACCGTGATTGAGAAGAAATAAGTTAAAATCGAAAAGATTTACTCAACATCGAGGCATTATTGCTAGCCTCTCTCAGAGGATACGCTGCCTGTGCTGATTAGCTTGAGGGACGCCGAGCAGGGAGATTGAGAAGAAGCATCGGCCGGGGATGAATTTTCAGATGCGGTTTGATGATGAAGGTTAAAGTGTATGCTGTATTTGTCTCCTAATTCAGAAATATTTGCTTTCACCCGTTCATAACCTCCACCTGTGCACGCCCGGACACCCAGACAAGACGCAATACGCCGTGGAGGGCCACTCACTAAGTTGGTGAATATACTCTACCACGGTATGTGATAGAATTTCGAATGTATCTTGGGTGCTCCTAGATCTATTCATGGACTAGTTATCTAAAATGATTTTTAAACAATTTACATAGCTGCGTGGCAGGCGCGCCACGCTCTCTTTGCCCCCAACTACTAGGATCCCAGTTTGGCTGCTCACGTGACTGGACAGCCCGAGAAGGGGCCCTGCGGGCCCCCAGTACCAGCCATACAAGAGACCATATCGCGGTCAAGATCAGCAAGATTACTTTGGCCCAGATTGGCTCAGTGTCAACACAAAGAGCCAATGGTAATGGCATGCATATCAGGATGGCCCGAGCGGGCGATTCACTGTATTTGGGCATCTCCGTCATAGACGCACATACACTCAGAGTTAGTCTCCCAAAGTCAGACTATTACACGGGGGACAACCAAGGTGAGGCTCAAGGTACCGTGTAATAGTCTGATTCAGGACTGTGGAGTTCTACTATCGTACAGTATTCGGGCATCTCGGCGTCGGATGTGATCACGTGGAAGGGTCTTCCGAACGGATACAATAAGTCTTAGCGGGTTCAGAGGCAGCGTACTTGAATGTATGGACTTTGTGAAGCCTTGGGGTACCGCTAAAGTATGCAGGAGTAGGTACGGCGTAGTATGGTGTGACAACATACCATGCGTTAGCGTTTCTGCGTGCGGCCCGGGGTCATTATTTTATGAACAGAGCTGAAAACCATATTTCGTACACAAAAACGGGCTCGAAGCATTATGTCTGAAGGTCTAGTCTTACTGGCGCACTACTCGGATGCTCTCTTTGAACACTTACATAGGTCTGGGCTTTCGCTCAATCCATTAGGCTCTGATAGCAGTGACACAAGCCTCCTTTGTCACGATTCAAGCAACTCTCCGATGTCTCAGCGTTAACCAGTAGTCATGGGACGACCCAGTGCCTCCAGCTCTATATCAGAATATACTAATCTCAGTCGTACCTGCTATGTACTACGTTGCGAGTCAGTAAATGAGTGACCCATCGTGAAGAACTGGTCAAATGCCTGCAGGTATGGTTTATTTCGAGGCCTATACAGTATATACATACCCCGCTAAGAGCATACACCTCGAAGTATATTACGATATGAAGTATATTGGTGACCGGGTGTCTGCTTAAGAGCCGGAAGGAGTCTGCTGACTCATCATCCCAGGGACCATCCGATCATGCCGAGATGCCGTGTACCGAAGGCTTTACTCTACTGGAAAGCTCCACTCCTGAACCAGACTACTCAGAATCGTTCTGAAAGTACTGGTTTTCGTTACAGCTCGAAGAGTCCTATTGGCTTTCGTTACAACAGTGAAAAGGGCGGCTGCATGATCCACGAATATGGCGATGACGGGCGTGCTGTAGGGGCAGAACCGATCTATCGCAGGTAAGATCGTGGCCAGCACATATACTAGGGTGGATATACTAGTTACTGCAATCACTGGTATGGCCATGCTGGTGTTGATGTCCCATAGGTAGAAGCAGAGTCCTACCGCAAACAGCACTATCTCGGACTTAGCATTTCGTTCTCTTAAAGAGTAGTAGCTACTCACGAAGAGCAGCGTGCATCATGCCTGGTAGGTATGTCAGCACCTCCTTCATCTTCCACCTCTCCATCCCGTTCCACTTCAGCTGCCGTCGTCGCGCTTGCTCATATGCAGGTCCGACACGGCTAGATAGGAACTTGTAGCACCAGTCCTTGGCAAGCATGGCGACCAGCGACACGGCGATGCTCAGACTCAGCGACAGCAGCCATAGCAGGTTTACCAGCACCGCTGTCTTGGACGGCGAGAAAGGTGGGTCATCCAGGGCGTCGGGGCCGGGTAGTGCGACAGTTTGTCCATTAGCGATCGCAGCCAGGGTCTGAGA
>WSTH01001724.1:0-11087 GCA_019616345.1 Ceratobasidium sp. 395
TCGAGTGCGGAGTCTGGGGAATGAAGTTCGGTTGCTGGAGTGCGGAGGTACGAGAGTCACGGTCACGTGCTTCGCGATGCTGTCTTCTCTCCACAATCTATCAGTTGCCTTGTCTAGTGCTCTCCCCCATAAACTATCTCCCCACGATCGCTCGAAAAGCAACTCTCCAAGGACAAGTCACGGTCCGGGGGAGCACGTTTCATAGAACCACCCCAAAATGTTCTGATTTCGGCGCGAGCAGTTCTGATTTCAGCCAGGGCAGTTTGAGCGGAACGAAAAAGATGGACCGAACGATATACATATGCCGAGAGATCCTCTAAGAGCTGGGGAAAATAAGTAGTGCCGGTTTTGTGTTGTAACTTAGGATAAAATACCGGTGTCACAGCGGGGAGATGCAAAACGAAAACGAACGAGTGTGGAGAATTGGAGATCCGTAAAATGTGTCCGCCGGGGTTTAGAAAGAAAGAATGAAAGCAAAGAACGAAGAGCCAGATCAAAAATCCCAAGAGTTATGTGTACTTGGACTTGTATATCCACGCGAGTCCAACTGTGCTCGCACCTTGCGCGGCCTAGAGTAAGACAGATTAGTAAGGCGCATACATCGACGCAGGAATGAGATAGAACTTACAGCAGCGCGATACCACCTCGCAGCCTCCTTCATATCCTTTTTACATCCCTTTCCGTTGAGATAACAAAACGCTAGCTCCTGCTGCGCATCACAATCGCCCAGACGTGCCGCGACCTGGAAGTAACTCTACACCACAACCCACACATTAACGCCTAACCTCCCTTTAAAAAAAGTAAACAAAGACGTACCACAGCCATAGGCCGATCCTGTCCAACGCCCCACCCATGAAAGAAGCACTGCCCGACTTCATAAATAGCAAGCACCAGCTCGTTCCTAACCGCTTTGGCCTCTTCTCCGCTCCTTGCACTTTCGAGATCAGAAACAGCAGCTTCGGCAGCACGACGTAACCACTTGAACCCCGTACGCTCGTCTTTGCGACATCCCCACCCGTGTCGAAGACTTAAACCCCACATGAGCATCCCCACACCACATCCTCCTTCAGCCATCGCGCTGCGTTCAAAGCATCGCGCCGATTCACGCAGGTTATTCTGTTCATGCGCTGTGATTCCGCGTGTGAGGTACTGTTGGGCCGCGCTCTGCGGTTTGGGTGACGCCGAGGGGGATTGGTTGTTCGGGTTGAGATTACTCCCCGAGGGTTTTTGGCGCAGTTGGTGTTGGTTTTGTGTCGGGTGGGGCGACTCAGGAGGAGTCGAGTTAGGGAGCGAGTAGAATGAGTATTGGGAGTAGAGCGACGGCGGCCGTTGAGGATCGGGACTGTTGAGATGCGGAGACTGGGGCGATTGACCTCTGGGTTGTTGAGGGCTGTTGAGGTTAGAAGGTCGGTTGGCGTATTGGAGGTTGGGAGGTTGTATAGTATTGCTAGGGCTCGGAGACCTCCTATCCGGTGGGGTCGACTGACCTTGCCCCTCATCCGCGTTCTTGAATATCAACGGCCCAGTAGCCTGTCTCAACGGACTCCTCCCAACGCCTGGGCTTGCCCCAGTGGGACACTCATCCCGTCCTCCCTGGGCACCCTGCAAGCTGCTCACGCTCCCATTCGCAGTCGACCGCATAGGCCTCGAATAGTTGTACCGTCCCCCGCCCGCAACAACACTCGCAACCCTCCCCGCATTGGCACCTCCAGTCGCTGCAGGACCGGCATTCACAGGCGCTGTTGGCTCGGGCGCAAAGAAACTCTGCTCGGTCGCAGACGGCGGCTCGGAATCAGGCCCCTGACTTTGGTCATCCGCCTCGATAGCACCGTAGACATATTCGTATGCGTCGTGATAGGATGTGCTCCCGACGTCGTCCTCCACGTTTCCGTTTCCATGCGCAGACCCCGGCCGTTGCGCAGCGTCTCCAAGATAGAACTGATCCCGGTCCACGTCCTCATCGCCTAGATCTTGAATCGTGCTCATCGGCGAATGCACAACGACAATTGGAGGCTCGACTCTCGGGCTCTCATAGTCCCTAAACGAAAACGGATCCGGGTCCGGCGCGTTACTGCTCCGCCACGTCCCACGGGGGTTATACGACGCATTTGACGCGCGCGAGGTCGTATTTGCAACAGCCGAGAGTCCAAGTTTAGATGTCCGGTCGTCGTATTGAAACGGAGCGTCGGTTGAAACGGATGAGGCACGCGGGTCGTATTGGAACGGTGCTCGTATATCTTCACTCGGCGCCACACTCGTACGTGTATCAAACTGAAACGGCTGGTTGGGCGATACGGGACCGCCGGCAGAGTACTGCGACGTCGGGCTAGGCATGGCGTGCGTATCGTCGACCACATATGCAAACGGGCGATGGGCCGTGGGTGAAGGCGTATAGTTACTGTCCGATCCGGAAGCGGAGGAAGGTTGTTGCCGGTGGTGTTGGTGATGGTGATGGAACGGATAGTCGACCTCTTGCGAATCTCGCGGGTCGAGGTCAGAAGAAGAGCCAATAGAGGTGGCAACACTGGCACGGAACCGAGTGTGCAGCAGGGGCGAAGACGGCTGTGCCCGCCGATGGCTCTGGTGTGCCTGGTCTTTCTCCCTGTCAAGCACTAAACTCGGCGGAACTCCTTTCTTTCCGGGCGTCGCCGCATTCGTCTGGTCTGACACCGAGCGCATGTTGGCTGGTCGGGCGTCGGGCGCTGTCTGGCCCGTCGACCGATTCATGCCCAGCGAGGCGTAGGTAGGCACTCCCCCCGTGGACGACGAATGGTTGAGCGAGGCTTTGCGAACAAGATTCGTAAGCGGCGAGTAAAAGTCGTCGTGGTTGAACGATGAGGGAGCGCTCGGACGGGTTGTGCGAGGGCCGGCCATAGTTGTACTAGGACTGCTAGGGAACGTAGGGACTCTCGGGGTCGGTTCCGCGTTGGATTATATATGACCCGTACTGAATACGATGCGCCTGGGTCTGGATTGTAGTTCAGCGCAGGCCTATGTGTTCAGAACGCTGCACTCACCGGACGCAAAGCCAAGAAGAAAGTGGTGGTCAAACGAGCGGATTCTGTTCCGTTGCTCTGTGCACCTGGATTCAGGGTCTACCGAAGGATTGGTCATCAGGTCGCATCAAGTCCGGACACAAACACGCCCAAGCACTCTAGCCACGACCATGCCCCGCCGATTGCCTACCGAGCTGCTCGCGCTCATTGCAAGCTTTGCGTCACAGAAGACGCTGGCGAGGCTTGCGTTAGCGTCTAGGACGACTTATGCGGTATCGGTTCGGCCTCTATATGCTTCTATCACGACCAATTCCCTTCAGCAAGGCCCGCGCACGATTCAGTGTCTGGACACTCTCACCACGAATACTCACCTTGCACGGCTAGTGCAGTCATACCATCTGAATATAACCTTGGAGAAATATAACCCTCGTTTACCCGCGCTCGTTACAAACGCCCTCAGAAACATGACCGGACTTACCGAACTATCCCTCCAGCTCGGCCTAGCATTCTCCTCGACCGTCCTCGAACACGCTACGTTCAAGCTACACAAAATAGTATGCGTCGTCAAGTCAAGTTCAAAATATTCTATATCTCGTTTCCTTAACTCTCAACCCGAAATAGAATCCCTGTACCTAGTCTGCCATCAAAGCGCTCTTACCTCACTCTCGCCCACCGCACTCCCTGCTCTCAAAGACGTAGCAGCTCCGCTCTGCATCCTTCCAAAGATAGTTATGGAACGTCTTCACCACATTACACGCATCTCGTGTCTCGGCACTATTACTAATATCCGAGACTTCGACATCATCACCGTGGCCTTCGTGTGTGCACCCGTCCAGCCCAAAGCTCCCGTCGAACTTGTGCTTGGACTCGATCTTCGTGGACCCCAGATGAGTCCAGAATGGCTTAGGCTTGGAGTTTGGACGTTAGGATATGCTGCTCCGTGGATTGGGTTGTTGAGATTGGAGGTGCATAAAGGACGCGTCGAACCTGTAAGTAGTAATTTACTCACAACTTTACGAGCCTGGCCTTCTAACTCCCCTCAGACGTTACTACAGCACTCAATAACGTCAGCGCTACAATCATACCCATCCCTCCATACTCTCGTCATCATGTCCTCTCCACCGCCCCAGTTCCAAACTCGCGCATACATTCATCCAGATCCCATCCATGACGTCTCCCAACACATTGAACTTCTCAAGTCGTGGCGTGTGTCCTGTCCCACCTTGGAGCGCGTTGTGTTTCCCGTCGGAGTGTATACGTACGTCAAGGAGCTGAAGAAAAGGGAGGATAAACTGGATACGGTATGCACTGGGGGAGATTGTTCGACTTGTGGGGCGTTGGTCGAGGCTGGGCGTGTGGGGCTTTATCCTCGGAGTCCAGCTTCTCATTTCGAAGCTTCTACTCAATTCAAGCTCGTCGCCTCATGCACTTTTTGAAGGGCTTATTCGTTCAAACGTGGCGCCTCTCAATCACATCTCGGACTCTCTCATTTCACACTCGGACCACACTACGCTCTCGTACCATCGCAACCCAAAAGGGTTTCCCGCACTCATACCCAATCACCGGCTTAAATATTCGGACCCCAACTTATTTCTCTACAGGCTATTGTACTTTCGTGATCCCTCACTTTCAATTTCGGATTCCATTCTTTCAGTTCAAAACTCATTTGTACTTGTATCTGGTTCACCTCATGTCAGCCACTAATTACCCTCACCACTGTGCCCAAAATCCGTGTACCACTATATCGTAATTCACAGTATTCCGGGAGCCCTTCAAGCTCTGGGGACCGTTGGAGGAAGTCTAATAACGCTCAGGACCCATTCATTTCAAATCCCTAATAGGGGTTGCATTATAAAGGGGCCAAGAGGGATCAGTCAACACGCCAAGTTCTCCTCATAAACACCACGACCATGCCTCGCTCACTCCCAGTCGAAATGCTCGCACTCATAGTGGAATTTTCGTCACAGCCGACGCTGGCTAGCCTTGCTTTGGCGTCCAAAACGACCTACGCATTGTCCATCGCGCCTCTGTATACCTCGATTCCCTCCATGAACGCCGTACGCACGGTCGAGTCTCTAGGCACGCTCGCGATGAGCACTTTTCTGGCACAGCTTGTACGATCGTGTAACATAGACGTACCTAGCGAAGACGACGAGAGCGGTTATTTATCCGAGCTTGTCACGGCCGCTCTCAAGAACATGACTGGGCTCACTGAGCTGTCCCTTCGGCTTGGTTCATCTTTTTCCTCGGCAGTCCTTCGAAAAGCCAGGTTTAGGCTACGCAAACTCATATGCGTTATTGTTTCTGCTCCAGAGTATCCCGTCGCTCGTTTTCTCAATTCCCAGCGCGCACTCGAGTCACTTTACCTCAATTGTGGAACTGAGCGGCGCTTCGCTTCAGTATTGTCGCCCGAGGCACTCCCGGTCCTGAAAGACATATCGGCCCCGCCTCAGTTACTCCTGGACATTCTTCCGATGCGTCTTTGTCATATTACAAGCATATCGTCCCTTGGGACTATTATTGACCTGAACGAACTTGCAACACTCATCATGCTCTTTCACACATCAACAAGTTTACCCACAACACCCGTTGAATGCATCCTCGGACTTGACTTTAGCGCACCCGCCTTGCGCCAGGAGATAGTTGCAGAACTGCTTTCACTGTTAGGGCACACAGCTCCATGGATTGGATCATTGAGGCTAGAGGTACACCTTGGGCAGGTTGAACAGGTGAGAGTCACCTGGCTAGCCTCCATACAACTAATTATTCAACTAAAACACAGGATTTCTTATCAATACACCTTGCCCAGGCGCTATCGAACTATCCTTCTTTGCGCACCCTCGCCATCATTTCTTCGCCTCAATCTCGAATCCGCGCATACATGCGTCCCAATCCCCTATCCAATACCACCCAACACATGCTCTACCTCAATGAGTGGCGTGAAGCCTGTCCTACTTTAGATTTCGTTGCTTTTCCGAATACTCAGTATAAATACGGACGATTTGCGGTGGATCAAGAGGAGGGAGCCTTGTGTACTGAAGGTTGGTCGAGGGTAGATGTGGGCTATTTATCCTCCACGGTCCGGCTTTCTAAGTTCTCAAGCTCCAAATTCAGTTTACTTTGAGTGGCGCTGACTGTATGGATAATTGTTTTTCAGATTTTGGTATGTAGTACATTCTGGCTTTTGCTACGTATTCGCTTTGTAGACGTTCCTTGTCGGCTGTTAACACTTATTATGTGGGGCTGAAATGCCCGAAGTCAATTATATCATAAGCTTATGAACCATACAGGAAGAGGGACAGAAAGCTCGACCAGGGGCCACTGTTTATATATACAGCCTCTCTTTTGAGGTTCCGAAGTGGAATCCGCTCGTGCTGTATATGCTAAACCAGTTGACGCTTATACCTACCCAAACAAAATTACATTATACTTGCTTGAGAGAAACTCAATTGACCAAAATACGTCAATCAAACCCATCCACCACCTAACGAAAGCTAAAGGAAACCTTGTCCACACAGCACTCCCACCAGGAAGAGATTGGTCGATTATACGCCAAGCCTGGGTTCAAATACACAGTACTGCAATCGTGTCCTGCCCACTTCCAGTTGAATTGCTTGTAGTTATTACAGGCTTTGCGTCCCAATCGACGTTAGCCAGTCTTGCCCTAACGTCTAGAACGATCTCCACGCTGTCTGTCATATCTCTGTATACCTCTATCCCCCAAACGGACGCCCCACACATGGTTCAGTGTATAGAGACTCTCGCCACGAACACTCGTCTGGCAGAGCTCGTACGATCGTATTGCTTAGTTGAACCTATCGAAGATGATGATAGTCGTTCTCTATCTAAGCTCATCACCGTTACTCTCAAGAACATGACTCGGGGTCGGCTCCGCGCTGGATTATATACGGCCCGTACTGGATATGATGCGCCTAGGTATAGGCTATAGTTCAGCGCTAGTCTATGTGCTCAGAACGCTGCACTCGCCGGACGCAAAGCCAAGAAGAAAGTAGTGGTCAAACGAGCGGATTCTGTTCCGTTGCTCTGTGCACCTGGATTCAGGGTCCACCAAAGGCTTGGTCATCAGGTCGCATCAGGTCCGGACACAAACACGCCCAAGCACTCTAGCCACGACCATGTCCCGCCGACTCCCCATCGAGCTGCTCGCGCTCATTGCGAGCTTTGCGTCACAGCAGGCGCTGGCGAGACTTGCTTCGGTGTCTAGGACTACTTATGCAGTATCAATTCAACCTCTGTATGCTTCTATCACGACCATGAAAGGTCCGCGCACGGTTCGGTGCCTAGACACTCTTGCTGCGAATACCCACCTTGCACGGCTAGTGCAATCATACCACCTGAATATCCTGAATATACCCTCGCAAAAATACAACGGTCATTTATCCACACTCATTACAAACGCCCTCAGAAACATGACCAGTGTTACCGAGTTGTCCCTGCAGCTCGGCTTAACATTCTCCTCAACCGTCCTCGAACACGCTACGTTCAAACTACACAAGCTAATATGCGTCGCCGTGTCAAATCCGAAATATCCTATAGCTCGTTTCCTTAATTCTCAACCAAAGATAGAATCCCTGTACCTCGTCTGCCATCAAAGCGCTCTTGCCTCGCTCTCGCCTACCGCACTCCCGGCTCTCAGAGACATAGCTGCTCCACTACGTATCCTCCCACAAATACTTCCAACACGTCTCTCTCATATCACACGCATCTCATGTCTTGGAACTTTCACTAATGTCTTCGAGTTCGAAATACTTGAGACTATGTTCCAATCTGCACCAACCCGACCTACAACTCCTATCGAATTTGTGTTAGGGCTCGACCTCCGTAGACATCAATTGTCCACAGCGCGGTTTGATATTGGACTGTCTATGCTAGGTTTTTCAGCTCCATGGATTGGGTTGTTGAGGATAGAGGTGCATCAAGGACGCATCGAACCCGTAAGTGATAGTCTACACATAATTATACGAGTATGGCCTTCTAACTCTGTTCAGGAATTATTGAACCACTCATTAACTTCAGCTCTACTGGCATACCCATTCCTCCATACTCTCGTCATCATGTCCTCTCCGCCACCCAAAATGCAAACCCGCGCATACATTCACCCAGATCCCATCCACGACGTCTCTCAACATATGGAACTTCTCAAACTATGGCGCATGTTCTGTCCCACCTTGAAACGCATTGTTTTTCCCGTCGGAGTTTACACGTATGTCAAGGAACTAAAGAAAAAGGAGGATAAACTGGATACGGTATGCACTGGGGGAGATTGTTCGACTTGTGGGGCGTTGGTCGAGGCTGAGCGTGTGGCGCCCTATCCTCAGAGTTCAGCCTCTCGTTTCGAAGCTCATACTCAGTTCAAGCTCACCGCCTAAAGCAACTTTCAAAACTCTTTTTCGTTCGGGCGTGGCGCCGCTCAATTACGTCTCGGAATCTCATGTTCGCATTCGGACTACCTAGGCTGTCGTATTCTCGCAACTCAAAAGTTTTTCCCGCACTCATACCCAATTATCGGCTTAGATATATTCGGACTTCACATTATTTCTCTACAGGCTATTGTACTTTCGTAATCCCTCACTTTCAATTTCGGATTTCAGTTCAAACCTCATTTGTACTTGTATCTGGTTCACTTGTCAGCCACTAGTTATCCTCACCACCACTGTGCCCGAGATCCGTGTACCCCTATATCGCAATGTACGGCATTCCCGGAGCCCTAATAACTCTAAGAGACCGTTGAAAGAGATTTGATGTTACAAAGAACCTATTCATTTCGCGCCCATAAATAGGGGTTACAGTACAAAGGGGCCAAGAGGGGTCAGCCAACACGCCAAGCCCCGCTCCTAAACACACCACGACCATGCTTCGCTCACTCCCAGTCGAACTGCTCACGCTCATTGCAGGACTTATGTCCCAGCCGACACTAGCTAACCTTGCTCTGACGTCCAAAACGACCTACGCAGTGTCCATCGCGCCATTGTATACCTCCATTCCCTCCATGAACGCCCTACGCACAGTTCAGTCCCTGGGCACACTCGCTATGAGTACATTTTTGGCACAGCTTGTGCGATCGTGTAGCATAGACGCGCCTATCGAAGACGACGAGAGCGGTTATTTATCTGAACTCGTTGCGGCCGCTCTCAAGAACATGACTGGGCTCACGGAACTATCCCTTCGGCTTGGCCCCTCTTTTTCCTCGGTCGTGCTTCAAAAGGCTAGGTTTAGACTGCGCAAACTCGTATGCGTTATTGTTTCTGCTCCAGAGTATCCCGTCGCTCGCTTTCTTAACTATCAGCACGCACTCGAGTCTCTTTACCTCGACTGTGCCGGTACTGAGCGGCGCTTCTCTTCACTGTTATCGCCCAAGGCTCTTCCCATTCTCAAAGATATATCGGCCCCGCCCCAGCTGCTTTTAAAGATTCTTCCGAGGCGTCTTTGTCACATTACAAGCATATCGTCTCTCGGGACTATCATTGACCCGAACGTACTTGGAGAGCTTATCATGCTCTTTCACAAGGGGCCAACTTCGCCCACAACGCCCGTTGAATGTATCCTCGGACTTGACTTTAGTGCACCTACCTGGCGCCAAGAGATAGTCGCAAGAGCGCTCTCACTGCTAGGGCAAGCAGCTCCATGGATCGGATCATTGAGACTAGAGGTACACCGCGGGCGGGTTGAACAGGTGAGAGTCACCTGGCTAGTCCTCATACAACTAATTATTCAACTATGATATAGGATTTTCTATTGCGACACCTTACTCAGATATTATCGAACTATCCTTCTTTGCACACCCTCGCTATCATTTCCGAGCCTCAATCTCGAATCCGCGCATACATGCGTCCCAATCCCCTATCCAATACCACCCAACACATGCTCCATCTCAATGAGTGGCGTGGAGCCTGCCCCACTTTAAAGTTGATTGTTTTTCCGAATGTTCAGTACAAATACACTCAACTACCGGCGAATGAAAAGGAGCGAGCCTTGTCTACCGGAAGTTGGTCGGAGGCAGATGTGGGCGATTTACCCCCTCCAGTCCGGCTTTCCGAGCCCTCAAGCTCCGTTTTCAGTTTACTTTAAGTGGCGCTGAATGGATGGATAATTGTTCGGGTTTTGGCATGCAGTACATTCCGGCTTTTGCTATGTATTCGCTTTGTATATGCTCCTCGTCAATTGTTGACATTTGTGTAGGGCTGAAAGGCCAAAAGTCAATTATATCATAGGCTTACGAACTATATGAGCAGAGAGGCAGAAAACTTGACTAAGGGTCATTGTTTATATACAGGCTCTCTTTTGAGGTTCTGAAGCGAAACTCGCTCGCATATGCTGGACCGGTTGGCGCTGATACCTAACCAGACGAACATATTACATTACACTTGTTCGAGAGAAACTCAATTGACCAAAATACGTCAATCAAACCCATCCACCACCTAACAAAAGCCAAAGGAAACCTTGTCCACATAGCACTCCCAGCCAGTAAAGAGGTTGGTCAATTATACACCAAGCCCAGGTTTAGATACACGGTTCTACAATCATGACCGACTGCCCGCTTCCGATCGAGTTGCTCGTATTTATTACAGGTTTTGCGTCCCGATCGACGTTAGCCAGTCTCGCCCTAACGTCTAGAACAATCTCTACGCTATCTATCATCCCTCTATATACTTCTATCCCCCAAATGGACACTCTACGCACGGTTCAGTGTCTAGGGACTCTCGCCACGAGCACTCGTCTGGCACAGCTCGTACGATCATATTATTTAGTCGAATCTACTGGATTCGACGATAGTCGTTCTCTGTCGGAGGTCATCGCCGTTGCTCTCGAGAACATGATTGGGCTTACTGAGCTATTCCTTTGTCTCGGTCCAAACTTTTCCTCGGAGGTTCTTAGAAGAGCCACATTCAAGCTACAAGGATTGACGTGTATGATCACGCAACCTCATTCGGAGCACTCTATCGCTCGTTTTCTCAACCATCAGCGTACGATTGAATCACTCTACCTCGTCTGCCACCCCGAAAGTCTCTCCTCGCTGTCGCCTGATGCCCTTCCCGCTCTCAAAGGAATAACGGCTCCGCTTCGGCTACT
>WSTH01001725.1:0-11074 GCA_019616345.1 Ceratobasidium sp. 395
ATACCCGCGCCGACGACTCCGTTGTTACCATGTATAGCAGTGACCAGACCGTGAGCGGCGGCGAGAGAGGCAAGGGCCGACAGATACAAAGCACGAGTAAGCATGTTGAGATGTATAGTATCTAAGTCAAACGAGTGGTGGTCGAAAGGTGTAGCTTGGGTGTGACTGTAGTGGTGAGAAGTGTAGAAAGAGCGTGGGTGTGATGGGGAAAGAATAGAATGATAACTGATGGTTTCTAGCCTAGCATGAACCGCTCTTTATATACCCCAGCTTTTCCTCCTTCGACCCCGTGCAGGTCGACTGTATCATCGTGAGTATCATCGAAGAATCCGGCGGCTGGGCGGCGGAAGGCGGCAAATCGTTGGCACATCTCAGCCTAGCCTTCGAATCGACAAGTGTGAAAGTCATGTGCTCACGAGCGCCATGGAAGGGGACGGATCAAAGGTTCACACCATATGTCGTGAGCTAGACCACATGCAAGTAGTCACTCAAGGTTCTAGCATTAGCGGAGAACGAGGCAGGTTGAGCACGCGTCCGGTCACGGCATCCGCAGGTGCTATACTTCCGAGAGTAGCAAAGATCAAGCCAGAGCACGGGAAAGTTGAGAACCACAGCGGAGCTGTGGCCGTTTAGACGCAGCCCACAGGTCTAGATACATGACTTGCACTCTTGACATACCCAGTTTTCTATGCGCCAAAGAATTTATTCAAGTCGCCATGTGTTTTCTGAAGCTTTGGCCAAGTCAAAAGAAGAAGAAACAAGAGATAACGCTAATGATGTCAAACTTCCGAACGTCGTGTGACCGGGTATTGTAGGAAATGCTCGGGAATCATGAGTAGAGTGGTAGGAAAGGTCATATCACTTTTTTCTGGGGATCTATTAAACAAACATTGGTCGCATATGAGCAAGCATGATAACGCAACACCCATTATGAGATGGTGGCCAATTACTGGCGCTAAATTGCACGTGACGTACTAAACATGGAACACGCCACGTGTCAATGCTTATTTGCTCCACAGCCTCACCTCCCAAAACCGGCGATGGCAAGGGTATGACCTCATTGCCTCGACCTGACTCCACCTCGGCTTTCCGGATCCAGCCGACACCGAAGAGGAGCTTAAGCTGGCTCACGGTCAGGGGTTTGAGCCTAGCCACCAGGCCAATCCTCCTCTTCCTCGAGTACTCTTCCACTTGTATCTGTCGCCACCATTGTATCTGGCTCTGGTGGTGATTGGCGAATTGATCATCCACCAAATGCCAATCAAGCAGTCTAACCCTTGGAACCTCGCAACGCCTCTCGTTGAAAAGTCTCGACTCCGTTACACTCTTGAATGCAATGATGCTCGTTTATTCTCTCGTGTTGTCCTCGAGGGATTGCCTAAAGCCGGCTGTCCCACAATTGAGCAGTTTGTGACCGCGCAGGGATTGGAGTTGAAGGGCTATTCTTTTATCGTAACAAGCACACGTAGCAAGGCTCGAAGGGCGGTCTTGTTGCTCATTCATCCACTGGATTCCCCGGATGTTTTTGCGGCCGCTCTGTTACTCGACGTCAAAGGCTCACTCGAAGCAACCAAGATCCGCTGTGTATGTTTGGTAAATAATGTCCCTCAACTCGCCGTGATGAGCTCGTGACTAAGTTTCTTCTTGCTGCAGATAGCCAGTTCTACTATACGTAATCTCGCATTTGATTCGTCGGTTCGCGGATCTGTCGGAGCTCGGCAAATACTAAACATTGATACCACAAGGTGTGCATGCTCAGTAACGACTTGTCTTTTCAATACTGATTTCGTTTGTAGTGGTATTCGGAATAAAGGTATTATCAATCTCCGCCAGAATGCTCGGTTGTACATTGCAGATAGTCAGCCTGCGGCGAAGTGCCGACGAGGCGGACAGTACGATGCTCACGCCCAATACACAGCCTCCGACTTTCTTCGGTTTTTACTCAACCCAGATGAAATCAAAGCCACCGCCGGTTCTGTCTGCGATATCATACGTGCATGTTTGACTTGCGCGGAGAAACATGTGGGCAAGTTGAGCCAGATTATCGAGCAAAAACTTGACGGGCTTGAAAGGGTGCGTGGTAGATTTACGATCTAAGTAGAACATGTTTGAACCTTCGCCATTTCAACATCCATTGCGCCGGCAGACTATAGACGCAACTTTCAACGTGAATAGACCGGCTCCGATTATGCTTGGGAAGATACGCCGGCCCACACTCGCCAAGGCGGATACTGGTATATCTCAGGCAGACATCCCAACGCTATCCAATAATCTGGCACCTTGCGTCGAGTCCGTCGGCAAAACGGCCGTGAGCGTTTTGCACTTCCTTCTTACGACACTTCGGGAAACGAACGTACTCTCGATTGGCGACGTCCTATCGGGCTGCAAACGCCTCGTGGGATCAGCCCTAGGGACACTCTGTCGGAGCAGCAAGACGGTCGTCCGACTGCGGTTCACGAAGGCTGGGAAAAGCTTGTTAAATGGTTTCAGGACTGCGCTATTTACACCTATCGCAAACTGGAAGGGTGTACGCTGGTTCGCGAAAAGGACAAACCGGAATATCAATCCTCTCAATATCATCAGTTGCATTCTGGCATTTCTCATTAATGGGGCATCCGGCCTTGTAGAAGGCGGCCTGCCAGCCCGTCTCATTGCGTTTCACTACACTGTAAGTTTTTGCCCCACCGGTAACCGCCCTCAACTACAAATCCCGTTTTAGACGTCGGTCGATTCGAATCTGAAGGATCCAAAATCGATGGCAGCCCTGAACGATATCAAGGACTACATCGGCAGTAAGCTTGCCCACACGTTGCGAAGACTGAACGCTGACTATGAATTCTTCTGACTTTTCAGTTTCTATAGGCTGTATCAAGGCTTTGCAAATACCGACCGATATATTCGCCGAACCTGAAATCCCAGTATTTGGCTGGGGCGAGCTGATTCTCAGAGCGATTATACTCGTGCGTACCACATATCCTTCCGCCCCATCAACGTACCTAAATGACATATTCCTGCATGTATAGACCTTACAGTTTCCCCGCAACCGAACTGTCCCCGGCTACAATAAGCGGTGAGCTCCATCATGACTTGAGTGTTTCTTGAGCTCAACCGACCAACTCCTAGCGTCATCCTGTTTATCTGCTGGGCGAGTGAGACAATCGCCTATCACCTGTTGTTATTTATGAACTTGGGCCACATCTTGATATCTTCGCGCACCCTGGCGGCTATTCAGACTGTCGTCAGCATATTCGCTTTTGTGCTCATGGTGTCGATGCACTGGAACGACCTGGGTGTTCAGCCTCAAATCACTGACAAGGCGAGACAAATCATCTATCTCAATCTATCCAGTGCCACATTTGGGACGACCGCCGGGCTTGCAGGCAAAGTTGGGGTGATACTACCAGATCCATCTAGTAGAGCGCTCTGTGCGGTAGTCATGGCCGTTGCGAATAAGGGAAACGCCATCGTTCAGGCTACTATGAAAGTACGTAGAAAATAGGAGCTTGTTTGCTGGGAGTTTGGTCTACTATCTAGGTTTCCTTCTAATCTTCTGTGGAATTTGTGTAGCCATTAGTACGCTTTCGATGAGTGTTCTCAACACCCGTAACTTATACTATCAAACATACTTCTAGTTTGTACATTACCCATTTCATCAAATAGAACACAAAACTCTTTCGTTAACTGACATTGCACCCGCGCTTCAGCGCTTTGAACCTCACTAAACATGAAGGGAGCCAAGAGTAAAGTAGAACGGGGGCTATCACAACAGTAGGACAAGGCGATGGCCGAGCATATATACTCAATGCCTATAACCGCGAGTGGCTCAGGGTTTGTACTGTCGACGTAAAGCAAATCAGCAACAAGCTATACCCGACCAATCAAGAGATGAACCCATTATGTATGCGTATATGCGTATATGCGTTTCGTGCTATTCATATTCCCACTTCGATTTTATTAGTGATTTACTATTAGCTAAATTGAATATACTCTAGCGATTAGTTTTACATTTGGAACGCGATAATCAATTCGGGGTGCCTGTTCCAGAGGCTACATACACATCATCTCAGGAAGAATAGTTGCGGCTACCTCGGAGTAAGTGGAGTGACTGTGCATGTGCTGTAGCATGCTTCGACTACGCTTGGTACTGGTTCTAAAATCAGAGCGCGTGCTTGGCAATGTTATGAAAGCAATTACTTTGCCGGCAATCGTTCATGCCCGCCGGGACTCCTTCAACGAACAGTGTACCACCAAGCATAAGTTGCTCTCTAAAACTTTAGGTACTTCTCTAGGATTCTACAGGCTATCTATTGCACGTCACATATGGAGCATTTTCAACCCCTTGTGTTTCATCTTTGTCTATCCTCGACTAACCGCCTTGTCCTACGCACGATCGGTTTCGGTTTTTGTAATGAACACTCGCATACACCCTAGATGCTTCTATGCGACGTGAGCAAGCCGGCCGTATTTCTCGATCGCCAAGCACTCCCATATGGATGGTAGCGTGTGAGCATGATTGCATACCTATCTTGAGGTGCGCGGACAGGCGTTATCAACTCATCAGCCTGATAGCGCCAGTGCTTTAGAATATAAATACATGCTATTGACGGGGAAAACGCTATTCCTCCCCCGTCGGTTCTTGGTATTCACTGGTCCGTATATGCACTCTTCTCTTTTCTCATTATTCAAGCCGTAAACTCAGCCCACAGCCAGACTGGAAACCCAGCCCCCCCCCCCCCCGGTGATCTCAACGTAGTCACCACAGCCCATTTCTAAAAGGTAAGCTGTATCTTTGTGTCCAAATATCCGCTCATCCGAGTACTGAAATCGTCTCCCGCAGTTACCATGAAGCTCCTGTCCAACTCTCTGGTCTTCTCAGTCATTGCGCTCTTAGGATTGTCGATGGCGAAACCACTACCCGATCCTAACCCAGGAGATTGCCACACCTGTTGTAAAGTTGCTCCAGCTATTGGCAAGGGCGCTGAGGACTGCGGACCGTAGACTAGCCCCTTATAGCTACAGGCTGGTTGATTGTTTTGTATGATTGTGAAGCCCTACGCTTGCATCCAAATAGATCCTTGGAGCTGCCAACAAGGCGCAGGTGTTATTGCGGTTTGCAAAAGTACTCGCCAAGCGCCGAAAAAAGTTTGTGGTTCGTGGTTTCACAGAAATCACCGTATCTCCACTAAATCAAGTCCAATCTGTACTATATCTGGCTCGTTAGACTCGCATTATATACGGAGAAATTATGGAACATCTAAAACTCGCTTTGACAAACTCTACAAAAAGTCAACCCACTGAGAACTGACGTTCCCCTATTTAGGAGGGTACTATGAGGCATGAATAAGCTGTAAGATCATAACGGTCTCTCCAATGTACAAACCGGACTCGATTTGGCGGAAATACAGTGATTTTTGCAATGCCCCAAACGACAAACCTTTTCTCGGTGCTTGGCGAGTACTTTTGCAAATCGGTATAATACAGTTTCTCTACTTATTTGTAACGCTCTGCCTATATGACCTTTGCCGCGACGTTATATCTCTGGCCTATGCACTGGGTGTTTTAGAACGTGGTTATGTCGGGTGGGTTAATCTTTACTTGCGAATGGTTCTCTGTATAACCGGTCGGTTATTTCAGTGCTAAACTCCTTTGCCGATCCGGGCCGAGACGTGACGCATGCTCCGGCGCTAACCCCGATTCATGACCGGCGATTGGCCCAGTTTCTGAAACTGGCAGGTTGTTTACGACCACCATCTCAACCTAAAGTAGGTGACATCCATAAGCATCCATGCAAATTGCACGTGACCTTTCCCACGCCCAAAGCGGGCAAGACCAACATTTGGCGGCGATCCAGAGCAGCTACAAGAGAGCGGAGAGTCGGAGAGGGGACTTATGCAGAATTAATGAGGGCTCATGTCGAGACTTTGTAAATCTAAAAGTGCTGAGAGAATCAATGAGCTTGTCGAGTGTCGCTGAGCGAAGTCATGTGACCCGGCTGTGTCGGCAATTGTTATTTCTCCGAACCTCAGGGGTTTCCGGGGTTCACCTCACACATTCCATGGGCGGTTTTCTGTTTGAAAGTCAAGTAGATAGGTGTTCATGAATACAGTATCATTTGCTAATTACATATCTATATGCTCCAGCGTAGCTCTATGGCCCTTAAATTTTTTCCGCACCCAATCACTAGCAGCAGCGTTAGGTCCATCAAGCCCCTCGTTGTATGCGTCAACAAAGCGCCGCGAGCGCATCACAAATCTAATATCATTGGTTTAATCCGTCAGCAGAGAGCTTTAAATGAACTGAGACATGTAACTTACCTCCGGATTGACTTGAGAGGCACTTGGTTTAGAGCCTGTAACATGTTTTTCTCAACGTCAGCAGTTAGACTCGAAGGCGCCGCGGTTCGGTAAGTTCTTTTGGCGGATCCCCAGCATTGCTCAATTGGATTGAGCTCACAGTGAAACTTTGGCAGATATATGACTTGAACATTATTCTGTTTAGCCAAAATCTGAAGGACCGACTTCTGTTCACCATTAAGGTCAATCAGGTTGAACAGTATGCGGCGGCAACAGCAGTTTGCGGTAGTATTATCACATTTAAACCCTTGCCGACATTCTGCTTTTAATCCAGCTGTATCGTAGCCTCGTTCCCGAAGCAGTGTAACCATTCCCTTGAATCTCCCATTGGGGAGGTAGAGTTGCTGCTCAGATCCATTCGGGAAGTGTGGGTTTTCCATTGGCACTTTGAGTTTAGTGCCGTCCGGTCGAAACACGTATACACCGAAATCCGATTCGCCTTTGGTCATAAACCGTGCAGAAGGTGTGGCCGGTGAGCGCTTAGTATGTATGCGAGCATTGTCGTATATGAAAACGTGGTCTTGGTCTGGGTATTCCCGTTTGACCAGATCTACTGCGCGCTTGAATTGCTCGCATATATCGGTGTTGGTCATATAACCCTCGCGATTTTTACCTGCGTGCAATATCTTTCGTGCATGGGATTGTCTGTGGCAATGGAGCAAGTTAGTAGCTGCCTCTCTCAACGTTACATGCTGTACTCACCGATCCCGGCTTTTCAGAAATCCAAACTCTCCGGACACGAAGTCAGCTACCATCACCGAAACCCCCTGCCCCTTTTTGGCCAATTGCGAGCGCTTGTTCTTGTGGCGCCAGTAGCGCTTTCGTCGGTCGTGTGCGTAGAACGTTGAGGCATCGTGCCACCAAATGATCACTTGCCGCTGGCCAATTGGCCGATCCAGCGGCTTTTCATCGCCGGTTTCTGCATCCCACGACCGCACAAACGGCTCAAAGGCTTTCAATTTTGGTGTATATTCATCTTGGCGGTACTGTACAACGTCTGGTCGCTCGTGCCCGTCGAAGTATTGGCCGGGTTGCTCGCCTTGCCAGCGATATTCCATACTTTCGAGCCAGCGCTGCACAGTGCGAGGATGAATCGTTTGTGTTATGGTGAGTCTTCGTTTGACATCCGGATCGTTCAAGTACTCAACAATATCGTCTGCGACAAAATACTTCCCCTTCTGCTGAAGGAAAAGCTTGACGTCGCTCTCGATGTCTTCGTGTTTAAGCAACGAACGACCGGATTGTCCGCTCTTGCGAGCTGGTAGGTCTCCTGTCGCAATGAGCCGTCGTATCCATGCTCGAATCTTCCGCGCATGCCAAACGCCGTGACCGTTGCCGATCGCAGCCTCCTCCGACGCGTCAATAAAGGTCGCGTTTGTGTACAGGAAGAAGCGCAGGCATGTCGCCATTGCTTCGCATCGTTTGCGCGTTACTGACTTTAGTTTGCATGGCTTGTATCCAGGTCCCTTATTTCGGGGAGGGCGGAGCAATCGGTTAATCTCCCCAAGCGCCCGCGCTGCATCTTCACTGGACGGAGGAGCCTTATCCGACGGCTTGGGGTGAGCAAGCAGATCGACTGAAGGGCTGGGTCCCGTACCGTCACTGGCGTGGTTTGATGGCAGCACCAGAGTGTGTGTATGATCTGGCATGTTGGGTGTCTCGTGTACTGGATCTGTAGAATGTGTAATTAGTACTTGAGCGGTTGGTTCGACGGTGCTTGTGTCGGTGGCATGCCGCCTAGCTATGCAGGGTTGTTTGTCGTTTGCGGAGTGATCGCTATGTGGGGCAAAAACGAAACGCAACGGGGTTAGCTCGGGGTTCTGGGCGGCGCGCAAGGGATCAGGCGAGGCATTATTTGAGGAGGCATCGAGCTCGTTAGATTGAGGTAGCGCGGATAGGGTACATGGGTCAACAACGACGGCACTAGCTCCTTCTCCTATCACCTGCACCCTTCCTTCATCCTGCTCGCACAAATCCTCGACGATCTTCTGCTTTTTCTAAAAAGTATGTCAGTATTGTTGAATGACTATTTATCGAAATCAAACTTACTGTCTGGCGTGCATGAACCATGGCTTGCATATGAGCTTTGCGCTTCGTGACGAACGGCATGGTTGAGGTTGAGAATAAGGAGATATCGAGAGACCCCAGAGCCTCTGCCAGAATATTACTCATTCGCCGCTGACTAAATAACATCACGCGACTACGGCCTCGCACACCTTGCCGACGAAAAATATTCACCCGCGCAGCCTAAATACATATCATGAGAACATGAGCCCTCATTAATTATGCTCAAGTCCCCTCTCCGACTCTCCGCTCTCTTGTAGCTGCTCTGGATCGCCGCCAAATGTTGGTCTTGCCCGCTTTGGGCGTGGGAAAGGTCACGTGCAATTTGCATGGATGCTTATGGATGTCGCCTACTTTACTTCCCTTCTGTAAACTTATTTGACATACTATTACTACGACGATGAAAGACACACCTGGGCCCCGTCCAACGAGCTGCATAACTTGTCAACGGAGGTGAGTGTGCGACTCGAAGCGTTTGAGGTTTAAGGAGCTCAGAAAGGACATATGGGCATAGGAAAAAGAAATGCGATAAAGCTTACCCTACCTGTAATCGTTGTAATGAAGGAGGGTTCAAGTGTTTGGGCTATGGACGCAAGCACACGATCAGCTCTCGTGGCTCTTCTCCACAAGCATTTGACGGCTCATCATCTGGTCTGGACAGCGAGAACATGCAAATGCTAGCAGCAGGTAAGGTAAACTTTGCTGCCGTTTCGAAACGTTTGATACGAGATAAGATGTGTAGCCTTGAATACCTCCTCCCAAGCCGCCCAAGCCAAGATATACCAAAATGTATCTGATCCTTGCGCTCGCGAATCAAAAGAAAATGACTTAAAGACTAGGACTTTTTACCTCTCAAGCCAACAGATGGTTATGGAAGCTCACTTCATTCATCCCCTTCCATCACTTCCGAATCATATGGAACCCGCTCGACGGCTCCCGGATCGCCTTCCGATTCATCATCCTATTCCACCACTTCGCCTCAACTCTACGAGGATACATGGATAACCCAGTGTGTGCCAGTGACCTCAAATGACTTCAACACTTTCAGCAGGGACGAGGATGAATCATCGTACTTCGGCTCCGGTACTGAAAGTTCAGCGGTCCAAGTTCAACAGGTCCAAGCGTACACTTCAACTGAGTCTACAGCGCTTCTGGGCTACACTCTTCCACCTAGATTTGTTCCGGATCCTGTGGTATCCGGTAAGACCGCTTGGTTCATTATGTCACAATGTGAGCCACAAAAAGCTATACCAAACCTGGACTAAATTTCCTAACGTTTCTAGATGAGCGAATGTTTGACCTTATACTTTTCCGGCCGGCGGAGGCTCATATGGGCACACTTCGAAGACAGTTTGTCACGCGAGTCATGTCGTCAAGTGTTATCCACTGGTCGAGTTTTGTTGGAGCACAGATCCTTCGCTCTATACGACAAGATGGAGAAAGCGTGGATATCCAACGGTTTGTGCCGTGGCTTCACCGCTTGAACCAAATCTATGCAGCAAGGGTAGACGTAAACATAGATGATTTAAAGGAGCGACTTTCTGGTGTTTTAGAGGTGAGTAACTCGGAGCTCGTTCACTATCGGTTTATCTAACTATTTGCTCCACTCAGCTCTCCTTTCTCTGGTACCTCACTTCAAACATTAAACTAGGCTACAACCTCCTTCGGCTCACGGCGCCGGTATTCATGCAGGTCGCGTGCGCAGATCCGACTCTCTGGCCGAGGAATCCTTCCTCAAGCGGTATATCTCTTGCACATGCGCTTCTACCTCCTCGGGGCGAAATCAGTCGTTTCATATTTATGGACAGCATATCAAGTTTTACGTTTGGAGTACCTCCTTTAGTCGAATACGATACTTCTCACCCAATGATCGAGGGCCAGGACTCACGTGCGATCGGATGGATCCATGGCTGCCCGAGTCGGTTTATGTTCTTGGTGGTGAGGATCAATCAATGGAGAGCGCAACACCCGAACAACTGCATGGAGGGAAGCTCACCCTGGAAGGAGATCGAGGAAGATGCATGGGCATATCGCCCCTCGTGTGGCTACGACCCGGGCTCTGATTCGGGGCGACAGGTTCTGAGGGTCGCGGTACAAGAGGGATGGAGGCATGCGGTATTGATATATTTGTACATGGTAAGCTCGACTAACATAAGCTCGAGCAGTTCGCTGATACTTTAGGCCATATTTAGGGAATGTGTGGCGTAACGAGTCATGACCCGCGAGTTCAGTCTTCTGTTCAGCAAATTAGTAATTTATACAACGTTACGAAGATACAGTCTGCTACCGGAATGCATCTTTTAGCCCCAGTCCTGCTTGTGGGTGCCTATTTCAGCTTCTCTACGCAAACGAATGACTAAGGCGATATATGTCAGGCTGGTATATGCACACGAAGCGAGACAGATCGAGCCAAGTTCCGGGCGCTAGTCTCGCAATCGAGGTATAACAATATGCTACTGTTGCAGAGTATGAAGTATGCAGGCGTGCTCGATCATTTGTGGCGGGGCGTTGCTGCGAACGGCGGACCTGTTACGTGGGACGACTATATTGCCTCGAGAAGAGCGGTGATTGATCTTGGTGTGTAAGGGGAGAAGTCATGTATGGTGTTGAGCTTATATTTGAATTATCATCCTTCACCTCTCCTCGCACGCAAGCAA
>WSTH01001726.1:0-11070 GCA_019616345.1 Ceratobasidium sp. 395
AGTGGCACGCCGACCATCCTGGGTGGTATATGGTCGCAGGTCTCAGTCGTTCTGCTTCCGTCCACTTACGTCTGTTTAGGGGGTCTCCACATATTTGCACACCTCCCCAATCTTGAGACCCTCGTCCTTGAACTCAGCGTCTGTTCACATTTCAATGAGAACAACGCACCGAATCCTCCTCTGGCACTGCGCCTCCGCAAGTTGGAAGGAAGTCCGAAGAGCGTAATAGCACAAGATGTAGATGTGGAACGAGTTTCCAGGTGCGTTGCAGGCTCATAGAGTGATTGGTGTTTGAAAACTAACGGCCTGTAGTTATTTATTATCGCTATGGCCTAATCTACGCCACGTTGATTGGTATGGTCGCACGGGAGCACAACCGCCCGAACTGATCCGGTCATTGAATGCAAGGTTACAAGCGTTCAGTAACCAATCGAGGCTAGTACAATTAAACTTGTGAATGATTACATGTCTGGTACCAACAAGTTCTCTTAAAATCAATCTACATATATTCAATTTTAAACTTGCTCAAAACTGTAGCTTTGTGACAATACATACGTGTAATATCTCACCATTTTTATGATTACCCAAGAAGTAGGTGGATGGAAACACTTGTTCGACCGCTGAGCAGTTTTCACGAGCGTAGTAGATTGCACGTCGCCGTATTGATGGTGCATGTATGGTAGGCTGAGGAACAAATTAGAGTCCAACGATGATCTCGGCTCCTAGTAAACGGCATGCATACATGTACTCTGTTAGAGAACTTCGATCTTGTCCGCGTTTGAGTATTACTGTACTCGCTTCCACGGTACCTTCGGACTGGATCCTAGATATAGCTAACAGATGGCGCTATGTCTGATTTCCAAACCTTCTTGGTAGCATTGTTGTTCTTGAATGGGCATATATCGGGCATATATGTCCTTAAAAATATCTTATGCCACGTGAGTGCCGGCAAAACCCCTGCTTTCGGGCTTCTGAGCTGGCGGATGGAAACTCAACCACCGCCATCTTGTAAAATGGCTCAGATCAACGCACCCCGCGTTCTCGAAATCGCTGAACTTGCTGCCCTGATATTCGGATACACAGAACTGCCGGTCTGTGCTCGCATGTGTCGCGTTAGTAGATCGATGTTCTACGCCGCTGCGCCAATTGCCTGGAAACGTGTCAAGGGTGTTCACCGTCTATTGAAACTTTTCCCAGAAATATTCGTGCATACGCCGGCCCCCTGTAAACTAAACATTGCGAGTACTTTCTCCTTTCTTACTGCTCGCTACCTGACGTTCTTGGCTGGCATCCAGATCATACCAGACTCTATCGCTCTCAACACGTCCCGATTCGAACTATACGCGCCGTTTGTGAAGAGCCTTGAGGTCTATGGTAGAAACATGGACTATACAATCTCCGGCTGGGGCTCTTTACTTGCGCTGTCTAGTCAACGGTCCCTATTCCCCAACCTCCTCTCACTTACTATGACAAAACCTCCGCGAGATAAATTCTGGTGCATCAGCTTGTGGGTTCAGGTTTTTGCTTCCGAGTCCTTGACCACAATATCGTCTATCCCAACCTCGCCTAACAACACTCCAAGTATATCACACCGTGCCTTTTCAGTTGCTATTAAAACGGCCACCGAACGCTGCCCTAGGCTTCAGAAGGTTATGTTATTTCTCGCGCCAGTAACCAAAGACTTCTACGAAGAGGATACACCCCTTGATTTGCTGTATGACAAGCCGTATCACCACTACTTGCTGCCAACCCTAGGTATTCGTGAAATGACTTGTTCGTTACGTATGCTGGAGGAGGAAGATGGTCTAAATGCTCTGAGTGAACTATCATTACTTGAACATCTAGCGGTATACTCGTACGGCTTTGTTCCTCAATCGCATACACAGCTATCTGACCACTCGTTCCCTTCGCTGAGATACTTGAACCTAAATCTTTTTAGCCAGATGGAGGCTGATTGGACCCTACTCCGACTTCGTAATCTACTCAAAGGGCTTACAACTCTTAAAGTGCTTATAAGCAATCCCTTTGGTTTACCGAGTCCCCGCTGGTTTACTGAAAGTCTGCTCCCGGCTCTTGCACATGCAACATACTTGGAGCATCTCGCCGTTGATTTTCCTGATAGACCCTACCGAGGTGCAGCCATTGAGGTTGAGAATATGAGTGCGCTAAGTGTGCTATCCCGTCTACCACTCACAACTGTGCGTTTTTCCCCTATCGGGCTTCAACGTGTTGATGCTTCAGTCGCCTTTGAAGCCGTTTGGTCAAAGGTCACCTATCTAGATCTACCAGAAACCAATATTTCTCTCAAGGGCTTGCCTTTATTTACCCGATTTCCTATGCTTGAGCATCTCGTGATTCAGCTCTACATAGACCCTCGAGATCTGCCTGAAGATGGCGACCTTCATGAAACTACCGGTTCATGTCTACACACCCTTGAGGGCGGTAAATTCAGCGAAACTGAACATTGTGAAGACAAAGATACCCAGCTTCAAATTGCGCGGTACGTCTGATCATATGATACCGGATTCACTTGAACACACGAGAGCTCCTGAACTCAACGGCCTACGCCTGGCAGGTTCTTGCTATCGCTCTGGCCTACTTTAAATCAAGTTCTTTGGCCAAAAATAGTAGATCGCGGCGTGGGCGCCTCCCGACAGCGCAGAGTAGTGAAATCGTTGAACAGAGAGCTCCGGGCACTGAAGAATAAATGAATTGTATAAGGATCAGGTCCAGCAGTTCCTGTTGGGAGGCGGATTACGAATCAGCAGTTTTGTGATAACTCAGCAGCCTCTATTTGTGTTGCTTCGTATTTAGCTCTCACGCCTCACTTTATATTTTGTATAACAAATCACTCTAATCCTCCCACCAGACGGCCTGATACCAATGTCCGGATGACCCAAGCTTATCACGCCGCATCATACTCAGTTGTGCTTGATATTGTTACACCACCCATTACACACACTACACCATACAAACAACAAAAAAAAATCCGCTCAGCCTACAAAACACAACTACAAAGACAAAAATCCAAATCCAAGTCGAAAATCCTTGCCCCTACCCCCGACCCCCAACCAAAAATAACATCCACACACGACCAACTACCAACTCGCAGGCCCAAACGTCTCTCCATCCGCCAACACCCTCAACGGCGTCCCAGCCGCATCAGCCGTATTCCCATACACCGTATTCCCCCACCACGTCAACACATTCCCAGCCCCGATCGTCCCGTTCTTTGGGTACTGCAAGCAGAAAAAGATGACGACGATCGAGATCGCGACGCCTGAGTCGAGTGCGGCTGAGAGTACATCTATATCAAGCGCATATATTCATTAGTTTTGCAGTTGGACAAAGGAGAAGGGAGAGAAGAGGGAGAACACTGACAGTTGTACTTGGCCCACCACTGGAAATGTCTCCTCCGAATCACATACTGGAAAATAAACCCAACAATCGCCCAGGGCACATAATTGATCGCACTCGCAGGTGGAATCAACCCCGTCCCGTTAAAAATAACCGGGAAATTGATAAACTTGACAAACGAGTTCGGATACCGCCTCGAGATCAACCAAGGGATAACCGGAGCGATCGCCCCGGCGAGGAAAAAGTACACGAGGCCATAGTAGATCTGGCCTTGAGAGAACTGGAGACCGGGTCCGATGACGCCCCACACGATCGACGCGGTGCCGAATACCTGAGTTGAAGGACAGATGAACCCGTCTGGCTGGTCCTCGGTGCACATTCCTTTGATGTTCGTGAACATCCAAGCTTGGACGCCGAGTTGAGTCGTTCCGGATACGACAGTCGCAAAGACTTGAGCCATGAACATCGGACGGGGTGGGACCTTCATATAGTGACCGAGTTTGAAATCCGAGGTGAACTGGAGAGCTTGAGCCATGGTGATGTAGCCCCAGGTCTTGAACATCATCATCGCGATAGGATGGCCGGGGAGAGCGTAGCCGATGATGAGCTCGGTGATGACGTTCAAGCCGACTTGCTGATTCGTGATAGCCTGGATCATGCCGATAGGGATAATGTACACGAATGCGATGATGAGTGCGAGGAAGAGGGCCCAAACCGGCATCTGCGTGGGCCAAACCTCGATACAGACGATCCCAAAGATAAGCGAAGGGACTGAAACGAAAAACATAAGCACAGAACTTCAAAGAACATTATAAACGCTCACCAAAGATAAGGGCATACCACCACTCCGGAACCTGGCGATACTTGCTCATAAGCCTCGCATGGATATCCGGCTGCTCATGCAACGACCGCCTCGCCTGGATCCAAATCTGCTTCCTGAAATACAGTATCGCATGCACAATAGTCGCAGTGATCGACGCAAACGAAAGACCATACGAAAGCGCAAACGTCGTAGAAAGGAATAGAGGCGAATATGCCTTGTACGCCTGGAGGTCGAGCGTCGACTCGGGCGTCAAAATCCTCGTCACGTTATAAGCCAGGTTCTGATTATCGTACGACGTCCGACTCGAGATGGTCATGTACTGCGAGTACCAGGTGTTGGTGTAGTACAGGATCGGAGTGAGGAACCAGAAGAAAAAGAAGAACCCGCCGATCACGTTCGCTTCGGCCCACCAGGGAGTCGCGAGCGGCGAGCCAATGTACGCGATCTGGGACCAGTCAAACGTGACGAGGGACATGCCCAAGCCGTGGATGACGCCGAACATCTGGTTGACCTTGACGTTGTTGGGAGCGATCCAGCAGACCCAGGAGAAGTAGGAAAGAGCGGTGAAGAGGTAGCCGGGGAGGAAGTACCAGCAGAAACTCCCAATGAAACCAAACACGAAGAACCGCTCACGACTGATTCCTCCGCGAGTCCCGGCGCCGGCGTATTGCTGACTATGAAGCGTGTTGAACAACGCGCAGTAGACGAGGTTGGCGGGCCAGATCATGCTCGGAGGAGCGACGAGGAACCGACGAGCAATCCCGCCGATAGAAAACCCAATCAGCTGGGTGCTCATCACCATCATCCACTGGTAGCTAAAGTTCCATGTCTGGCCATAGTAAACGCGTTGGACGGCGACGATATCGGTAGCGTAAGCAGATGTAGCGCCGACGGTAGCCATCACCGTGATCAGCACGTGCTCTTTGATCGAGAACGGGCCGGGGTTGAGCGTAAAGCCGAAGATACGGCGCTTGGGGAGCACTAGAGCCAGGAAGCGACCCATGGGATAGGCGAGTAGCTGGGCGACGAGGTTGCCAATCGTGACCGAGGGGTAGCGGAAGAAAAAGAACTGGTTCAGACCGGGTAGGACGATGGCCCAGAGGAGTCCGAGAAACCAAGCTCTATGAGGGCGTTAGAAAAGGTTCTATAGTCAATGGAGGCAAGCCTACCTGAAAGTATTGCATGGCATCTCAAAGTCATCGGTATTGGCGACTGCCGAACGAACTTCAGGGTAGGGCGAGTCTTCCTCGATATCACCCAGGTGCGAGCGGTCGAGGTTGGGATCGTCAAACTGAGCGCCGGCGACATCCGCAATGACATCATCTAATTTCAAAATAAAAGTAAAATTAAAATGAGCAAGAGCAGAAGGCGAGAAAAAAACCGACACATACCAGACACTGGGTCAACCGAATGACCAACCTCTGGGTCCTTGTGCTCAAATGATGACGCCCCGTGACGCAAGTCGGGCTTTTCTTGTATGTCGGACATGACAGTGGATGGGGAGGAGGGCTGGCAGCTGCGACGCTCGACCGGGTAAGGGAGCAAGGAGGGATTAGGGGCAGGCCGTGGGGTGACTGGGACTCGCACAGAACTGATTATAACCGACTAGTTCGGCGGAAGCACATGCCTCGCAAGAAGCACCCCTCCATGTGGTTCTTGGCATCGCACCGGAGCAGGCAGCAGTCACACCCCATCTGGGTGGCGGACCACACGTTGTTCGTCTTCAATCTAAATATACAAGGCCAAGAAAAATAGCATGCCGTCTCCTATCATCAGACGGGCATTCCATATCCCCTCTGCAGTCCTATCATCCAAGGTCAAAAATACACATTTCAAGAACAGTAAGCAAAAATTATGCACCCACCCGCGGGGAAGCGCAGGTGAAAACCCGGACCCGTTGACATGTGAAGCCAATTCGAAAATAGGGGCGTGGACGATCGTCGCAGCCATGTGCTCTTCTTTTATTTTTGGACCCGTTGACTGTCACGATCCCTCTGCTGATCATCAATTCCGCGCTTCGCGAAGCACCTGTTGGAAATAGTCATAGATGAGCTCAATTGTGATTGATTTTCGAGCACATGCTCAGTGACCTCCAACGAAATCGAACAACTCAATACCGGTGTGCACGCGCGCGGGCTTGGAAGACTGGGTTTTCGTTGTGATGCCGTTCGAGTCGGACAAAGTTTTGCTAGGTTACTGTTGGCCGTGCTTCGACGGATAGAGATTTGCACCAGATACCGCTGGAAGGCGGAGATCGGAACAGGACAGACCGGCGGTTCTCAGTGGGGCAACAACTAACCCGAAACTGGCGTAAAGTGAAGATACGCGTGTGCTCGAGATAAGGACATAGTAAAGTTAAGCCGAGTGACGTAGCAGAGTTTTGATTTATTGTTTCGCAACCTTGCAGGGAGTCGTGGTTGAGAAGGCTCGATTGTTACGGGGCAAGGAGCGCCCGGCGCTTAATTATAACCTGCGCAACATCACCAAACAAAACTCCCAAAGTGAAGAGCAGAAAGGATCTCAAGGTTGGCGCTGCTCGGTAAGGTTATTTCTTATAGTGAATGGCTCGTATGTAACTGATTAAATATCTGCTTCGTATTATGGATATAGTTAACTTCACGCTACCTTGCCTTTTCGTGTTTCAAACTGTTTGAACGTCCTTGTTCGAGGTCACAAGTAGGTCGGAGCTCATATGTCCCACCGGCTCTCTAAGACTCCGTACCGGGGACTTCTTCATGCTAGTTATAGTAGTGTACCAGGTGCATGTACACTTTGTTGTCACGAAATGCGCTTATATATCCTCCGATCCGTCTCCTTCGACCACGTCGTCCTACTCCGGTATTAAAATCCTTTTCCATGGAGCTCTTGGACGTATACACCTAGTTATTGTGGTCACTTTTTTCAATAATCAAACATACACTTCAGGCATCACTCCGTAAGTGACGCGCAAGGAGGAATGAAATCCACCACCGAGCTGGTACGTCAAAAGTCTTCACGTGTTCGTTTCTCTCACGAGTGACCTGACATTGCTACGACGCGGTATTCTTTTGGCATCATTGGCGAATCTAGTATACATGATAGCTTTGAGTGTAACCGTTCGTTGAAAGGAGTACATATAGGTATACAATCGGTAGGGAAGTGACGTTTTCAAGGACTGAGCGCATAGATGGCGTCATACACAGGTGCATCTCATAAAAGGCGTAAAACTGAAGACATAGAAATTTTGGGCTACCTGCTGAATCATCTCAAGGCTGTATACACACCAAACTCGGTAATAACCACTAAGAACGAAGAAGCACGGGAATACCATCTCTGCTTAGTAACTTGAATTACGCTAGATCGGGTGACATTCCACAAGTCGACACATACCTGTAGCATGTTTAGCCATCATACAACAAGTTAACAAAATACAGAAGATTTTACCCGAAGCAGATGAGATCAAGACCAATCCGGTGAGTCCTGCACATCTGGAATTTCGTACATCCGGTGGCGGAGAGCCTGGGATCTCTGATAGAGAGGATGGTCTTCATCCAGTATATCCGACCCAAGGAGCCCATACAGCTGGCGCAAAATGGAACTCGCGTAGACGTGTCGGGGGATTCTATCGGCCATGTCCTCCAGGCGAGGAATCCACGCTTCAGCACAAGCTATCAAAGTATCTATCGTCACGGCATGGGAGCTCTGATCTGATCCCTGCGTAGTGTTCAAAGATTGTACATAGGATAGCAACGGTTGTAGAATAACCTCCCAATTGGCTAATGTGTGATCGGAGTTCTCGATTTGACGGTCAATTATTTCAATAAGCCCTGCCATGATATACGGCACTACGCGTTCGTCCTCGCACTCCAACATATCCAAGTATAGTGAAATCATGTTTTGATTCTTGGACCCAACAGATAAGGCTTTGTACCAGGTTGTTGGAGCGTTGACCAAGATATCACAGCAGCTTTGTTTCAGCGAGCTGGAGCTGGCAGAGCGCAAATTCTCCAAAGCAAGAGCGCATATATCCATAGCATGTGGTGAGCTTTCAAGAATGCCCGCGTCAAAAGCGGCAAGCCAGGCTGCCCGAACATCTTCGCCCCAAATATAAGCTTTTTGGCTTTCGGCCGTTAGGAAAGGTAAAGCGGTTTCAGTTATATATCTATAGTCAGAGCCAAATGCCTGTTTTGGGAGCCCGAATATGTCTATAGAAGCTGGCCGAAGTTTGTAATGCCGGAGTGCATCGGTGATAGCAGTTATGTCGTTAGTATCTAGGCTGGAAATATGATGCTTCAAGAGTTCTAGCAGTCCGAATATCAAAAACGAAGATATCGTCGCACTGTCGGCCGATGGAAAACTTTCGTAGCGTCTGGGGATGTAGTATGCGAGATTGGGTTGACCAGAACTAGAGTTTCCAACAAGCGGCCAGCCAGAATAGTTGCGGTATGAACACGCAAATGCTGTAAGAGCAACTCCTATAGAGCAATGGATCTGCGAGTCACCATTGTGGCTAAGAGTTGGAAGAAGTTGGGCCATTGTCACCATGAGGTGGATACGTTCCATAGTGCTTTCACCTTCATCCTTAAAACTCGGCCAGAGTGTGATGCCACGTAGTAGTGCTAACAGGGCAGGAGCTTTGAGTGTCACTTGATCCCTGAGATGAAGCTCTAGTAGTTGCGCTGTCAGCGTGATATACGTTCTTGGCCGGAACGTGTTTATTCGGCTGTCCAGAGCAATGGCACATAGCGCAAACGCGAATTTATTGGGACTGGTGGTTGCTGAAAGTATCTTATTGTCGATAAGACTAATGATTAACGAGATAATGTCAGCTACAAATCAATGCAACGTACAGTTCTTACTAAATATCCCTCACCAGACTGATGACTCTACAGCGGCATGACCAAACTGGACAACGAGGTTGCGATTCACTACCCCTAGCCTTGATAGTGCACGAGTATAAAGTGACGCAGCCTCTAGCAGTGCGATATTCTTCAATTGAAGCGTCTGATTAGTTATGCGAGCACTAAAGCAGCTTCGTAGTTTTTGTTCAATCAGTGGACCCGCTCTGCAACTACCAAGCGGCTCATACGGTAGCTTAGAATTAGCCCCAGCAATGGCCTGCAGCGCTATGTCAGCCGACCTCGGGTCTTCGTAGTTTACAATTAGCCAGGCAAGAGCTCGGCTAGTTGTTTCATCCATCAGATCTTCGTCTGGTTGTTGGTCTGCTGGCTCGGGGGTAGTTGTAGGATCATTCAGAGGAGTATATCGTATCCAAGGAGCAAATTGGCGTAGAAATAAAGGTTTTGGAAACATCAGAACCAGTTTTGAGAGCGGTGTACTGTACGGACAATGCTCGTGTATAAGTGGCAGTGTTGTGGAGATTCCGTAGGCCATTACAGACAACACGGTTACCAGTAGCACAGGGAGGGCAGCACCAAGGTGGATACTCCATAGATACACGGTCAGTCCTACCGCAAAAAGTACTGATAGAGATACACATTTATATGAGCAAAGTAAGACCAGAAACGCGGAACGATGAACTTACAAAGGGCAAGGTGAAGAATCGAAGGAAGAAAGGCGATCACCTCCGGTATCTTCCACTCCTTCAGCCCGTCCCATCGCCGTTGCCGCTTCCTAGCTTGCTGGTACGGTTGCCCAGTCAGCTCCGCAATATAGCCACGCGCCCAGTCCTTGGCGAGCATGGCGATGAGTGACACGGAGACGCTGAGGCTTAAGGACAGGAACCACAGTGTATTGACGTATATAGCCGACGCAGGGACAACAAAGTCGGGACGCTCGGGGAGTGTAAGGTTGAGGGGAGATCCAGGCTGGTTGTTCGCAATCAATACAAGGGTTTGAGAGATGGTCAAGAGGGTTTGATCGGAGCTCCCAGCGGGATCAGGTCGTAGGCTCTTGGAGCTCTCGATGACGAACCTACAAGAAGTTCAGTTGGGATATAACAAAAAATATATCTAGCAACACACGCTGTGGAGATGGCTGAGAACAATGCGGCCTATGGTTGAATAGCAGTCAGACGGTGTCGTGTAAGTATAACCAGTAACGACACCCACAAAGACTAAAAAACATCGTCAGCTAACTCGACTTATTTTGATAACTTAAACCAGATACTTACTCAATATCAGGTCGAGTGACCTTTAGTTATGCGAAATGCACAAACTTCAGTATCAACCGGATGGCAGGTGACTACTCCGTACCTATTCCATCCATCGACTAGGTCTGCGTCCCATCGAGACGCTTCTTGTACGTATGTTTTCCACACTCGAGCGTCTTTGCTGAGTTCTTCTCCGTACTCGTCATATCCTGGACGATGCTCCTCGGTGGACTGGATACCAGTGAGGTATTTATTACTCGGCGAGGCGTTGTTTCTTACCCTCAAATTCAAATTATCCTTTCTCCCATCGTCGGCCTCGAGGTTTGCATTCTGACTGATGGTTGGATCCTGGTAATTGTATTCAGTTCGGCTTCATTTTTTCCCCGTATCTCAGATTGTACGCTCACTTCAATTGTATGCGGATCCGAACGCTCTTCCGGTGAATTTGCCTAAAACTCAGCGCGCATCAAAAACACAGATCACGTAATTACGACCGTATAATCGCCTCAACTGACGTTTTGAACTCTCGGTTGAGCGCTTGACCCCAATAGTCGATCGTCCACTTTCTTCAGTTTTGCTGTATAAAGTTGGGCATGACTTTCGGGTAACATTATAGACATGGTGGTGGTCGCAGGGCAAAAGATCACCTTGCTCGCAAGGCCACTTCTCCCCCCCAATATTCAGGGTTTTGCATCATTTGCGCAGGGTCCTTCGATTCAGTTTACAGTAGTAACCCCGATGATGTATAGCGTTGGTGGAATTCTTATTCGGGGCTTATGCATCATCGGGGCTACTGCTA
>WSTH01001727.1:0-11068 GCA_019616345.1 Ceratobasidium sp. 395
GAAGCAAAGGGAGGAGGTTTTATGCCTTTGAGCTTGGCTCTAATACCTTTCTTGCTGTCTTCTGGGTTGTCGGTCATTGTCGTCGTCGTCGTCGTCGTCGACGGGTGATCGATGCCTGAGTCTCCTTCCGATGGGAAAATGCAACTGCGTAATTCCGACCACCATCGCCGAGCTTGTCTCGCGGGCTTGGGCTATATTATACGCATGCAGGGAGGATGGCCAGTCAGCGTGCAGCCATGTTCAACGTCTTTTGGCGTCAGTTCCGGGCGTTGGTCAGGAAGAATTTAATTGTTGTCGGCAACCATTGGTTTGTAAGTGTTATCACAATTTCCTTTCGAATTTACGATAATAATATTTCTGTAGCTAAATATTTTGCGATGCTTTATCTTGCCGATTGGTAAGTGTGAAGTGTTTGTAGCACTGACTTAGACTGACCGTATCGCAGCATTTGCATTCTTCTTCGGATATGCTTCCGAGTTTCTTTCCCGGCCAAACAACGTACGTGTCTTCCCATTCCCACTTGTAACTTCGCCCACTTATCCTATATTCACAGCTTGGCTTTGGTTCACCCATACCTATAGCCTCGCTCACTAGCACTTGGACTGCCGACACCATCTACTATGTCGACGCCACAGGTGCATCTCCCTCCCGAGTTCCAGAGTTCATCTCCGCATTTGTTTCCTCGTCCAACCTTTCCCCCGCCCAACAGTCACGACTCAAACCACTGGAATCGAGGGATGCCATCCAACGGGCGTGTCCAAGCAACTTCAACCTTATCTCCGAATGTTTTGCTGTCCTCGTGTTCGACTACGTTCCCACTGGTGCGAGCGACACTCGCCCGATGAACTATACGATGCGAGTGGATGGAGGCAGGACGGCTGTGGATGTAGAGAAGCATACGAGTGACTATGAGAAGGTTACGTTGCCGGTTCAGTGGGCCGTCGACAGAGCAGCTATGCAGTTCCTTGGCGTCAATGTCAACGGTATCCCTACCCCGCAAGAATGGCCATATACTCAAGAGTCGAATGAGGAGTCTAGGCTGAACCGGCGGTTGTGTGAGTTGTGTTTAGCCCTGGCGTGAGAGAGAGGCATGATTGACCAATTACTTGCCGAACAGCCTACTTGGATATCATTGAAACACTCCTCGTGTTTGTGTTCTTCTTTGCGTTTCTGGGCGTCGTCTACCAACTCTCAGGGGCATTCGTTGATGAGCGGGCGAGTAGACTCGCGAGTTTGATGCACGTCATGGGATGCGGTCGAGCTGCGAGAATGGTGTAAGCACCTTACTCGACCTTACACGAACTACTCTAACACAGCGGAGCAGGTCATGGCATTTCAGCGTCTCGCTCGTCTATCTCCCCGCTTGGATTGTAACGGCTGTGGTATGGCATTATCGGATTTTCACCGAGACAAACGTTGGGCTCCTGATCGCGATACATATCATCACCGGGTGAGTTGCTCATCCTGCTCGTGTTCATTTATCCCTATGCTCACACCTTGAGTTCTAGACTTTCACTCGCTTCATTCTCCCTCCTAGCTTGCATGCCTTTCCGGAAATCCCCACAGCTCGGTGCAATCGCTACCACTTTCTTTAGCGTCCTGCTATCCATCATTGCCCTTCTCGTCCCACGCAACCCCACGGCATGCGCCATGTACACCCTCATCTTCCCGCCTGGGTTCTTCGTATTCGCCATTAGGGCCGTATCTCGCTTCGAACAGGACCTACACGGCGCACAAGTCGGAACTGCGCGTGGCGCGTCGGTCGGGACGGCCAATGGAGCTTGGGATGGACGGATTCTGGGGTCCGTTCTCGGCGTGGCTGTTGCGGATATTTTCCTTTGGCTTTTGGTTGCTGGGATTGTGGAGCGTTGGATGTTCGAACCTGGTGCGGGAGATCGGAATGTCGAGACTGCTCGGGAGGGGTCATGGTTTTCGAGACTCTTGGGTTTTGGTGTACGTCCCGCTCACCCGCCACAAGAGCCCGAAGACGAACCCCACACGCCGATCATTACGTCAAAGTCTCATCCCATTCCGCCCGCTATCACGCTCACCAATCTCACCAAGACTTTCCCACCAGCCAAACGACGCGCGCCGAGGATTACAGCCGTCAAAGATCTGTCACTTTCAATCCCGGCCCGGGGGATATTCGTACTACTGGGAGCCAATGGGAGTGGGAAAAGTACGACACTGGAGATGGTGGCTGGACTGGAGCGTCCGAGTGCGGGCGCGATTGAGTTTGGCTCAGAGGACGATGAGGTGGCAGGTGAAAAAGGAGACGAGGAGAAACCAAAAGGCACAGGAGGAAGCAAAGCAGGGAGCTTAGGACTCGTGCCGCAGCGGAACGTGCTTTTCCCCGAGCTTACTTGCTATCAGACCGTTCGACTTTGGAGAGACATCAAGCTCCCGCACGCGGCGCTCTCGCCTTCTTCCTCCATTCCGCTCGAAACCTCGCGCGAGATGATCGAACAGTTACTTAACGACTGCGACTTGCATGCCAAGATGCATGCACCAGCCTCGACGCTTTCAGGCGGACAAAAGAGGCGGTTGCAGCTTGCGTGTGGTCTGGTCGGAGGAAGCAAGATCGTGCTTGTGGATGAAGCGACGAGCGGAGTCGACCCGCTCAGCCGAAGGTCGATCTGGAGGGCTTTGGGTAAGGTTAGAGAGGGTCGGTGTGTGGTGTTCACAACGCATGTAAGTTTTTGTTTTTTAAGTCTGGCTAAGAGGAAATCTGTTAACGTTTATGTAGTTTTTGGACGAGGCAGATCTGTTAGCGGACGACATTGCCATCTTGGCCGCGCCTGGAAAGTTGCTTGCCCAAGGAAGTCCTGTAGCGCTCAAGTCGAAGCTCGGACAAGGCTACGTCGTGCACGTTACCCGCTCTGACTCTAAATCCGGCGCTTCCTCTTCTGATCCTATCCTGTCAGCAATCCGTACCCATGCTCCGCTTGCCGCTCCAGACGAGACCGAACCAAACGCATATGTCTTGCATTCGAAGAGCCCTCTAGTCGTTGGACGCGTACTCAACGCGCTGGAAGAGCGCAAGGCTGGGCTGGGGCTAGAGGGATATGATGTGCGTGGGACGACTATGGAGGCGATCTTCTTGGAGCTGATGGGGCACGGTCGAGACGGCGGAGAGGTCCCAGAGCGGGACGAGTTGGCTGCGGTGCAGAGCCGGGCTAGTAGTGTGCCTGTGCCTGCGCAGCGCGAGGATCATGGACCTCTGGCGCTCTCGGACGGGCGCAAGACCTCGCCGCTACGTCAAGCCTTGACCGGATTCCACAAGCGTACCTTGATCTTGAAACGCTCTTGGCTGTCATATGCGCTTATGGTAATCATCGCCGTTGCTGGAGCTTGCGTACCACTCATTTTTATGCAAGATCGGGCAGACACGTGCAGCTTCGAAGAGGATATTGAGTTTTCGAACCCGCTTTATCTTCCTGGAGCTCTTGCTGGGATTGATCTATCGATACTCGGAGGTGATGCGGAGGGATTCGACGCATACAAGCCAATCATATCTCCGCCCGACTTGCTCGTCATACTCAACACCACAGGTCTTCCTCAAACGACAGTCCCAGACGCGAACGCGTTTTCGCAAACGCTAGAACGAACATATCGGAACCTGTCCCTGGGTGGGCTTGAGATAAACGGAGGGCAGGAGGCGACAGTTGCTTGGGAGGCATCGCCTGGCTCGGTTTCAGGGCTCGCGTTGTTGAATGTGGCGAGTAATATTCTCGCCGATCGTGCGCTCGGAACGACGGGTCCGAGGATCCTCGCGTACTTCCAGAACTTGCCGGGAACTTGGGTCGCCGGAACTGTAAGTGTTCATCTGCGTGTGGCTTGACGCATATACTAATGAGACTCTGACAACGTAGGGCATGGCGCTCAAATGGGACGGCTTCTTTGGCGCTTCTATGGGGCTCTGGCCTGCGTTTTTCATCCTCTACGTCTCAGCCGAGCGACGCTCGTCCGTCCAAGCGATGCAACTCTCCAACGGGATGACGCCAGCTGGTCTCTGGCTTGGTCATTTATTGTTCGACTTGCCTTGGGTCGTGCTTATCGCGACGGTGGTGACGATAGTCTTTGGGGTTGCGACGAACCAGTTCTATGCGCTTGGCGCTTTGTGGGCTGTTATCGTGCTATACGGTGTTGCCGGTGCGCTCTTCGCGTATGTTGTTTCGACGTTTGGTGAGCGGATTGATCCTTTTGATAAAGTTTGGTGTGCTGATGACCGGTTTGGGATATAGTTAAGTCACCTCTGGCTGGGTTTGCGCTCGCGGGAGGATATAACGTTATCATGTCTGTGGTGCGTATGGACTAGTCCTCTGTATTGAAACTCAAGCTAAAATATGAGCAACAACTAGCTATACACCGCTGCATACATGCTAACTCTCACCTATACTCGGTCGTCTGACTCGAGCGCGACACTCATGACAGTTCGTGAGTCAAGATATCCAATTTTTACGTCCTTGTTAAGCTTGTTCTGTTTTTGAATTTAGATTATACAATCTCTTTGGTGTCCCCTGTGGCTAGCGTCGTAAGTCATGAGATATTGTTTCCCTGCCGGAACCGCCAACTAACGAGCCACACTTAGGTCCGCGCGGCATTTGTTTCAGTCAACCTCTTCTCCATCCTCTGCGACGGCCTTGGAAACTACAGCCCTAGCTCTCCATCGAGTATTAACAAGTTCGGTGGACCAATCGTATACCTCATTGGCTGGATCTTTGTCCTATTCGGCCTCTTGATGTGGATTGAGTACGGCAAGCCCCTGCCCAAGTGGCTCCGGTTCTGGCGCAACATATCGACAACAGCGAACGATACCGAGAAGACAGCACGGAATAGCGCGTTTAGTGCAGAGGTCAGGGCTGAAGCGGAACGTGTACAAAACTCGCAAGATGCGCTCCGCGTGTTGAACGTGACCAAGACTTTCCCTGGACGATTCACCGCGGTGGACGACGTGTCATTCGGAGTGGACAATGAGACGTTTGCGATGCTCGGACCGAACGGTGCGGGCAAAACTACGACGTTTAACATCATTCGGGGCGATACACGACCAACGAAGGGCGACGTTATGATTAGTGGGGTTTCGATTGTGGACGAGCTGGCTGCTGCAAGGGTGTCGCTGGGTGTGACGCCGCAGTTTTCAGCGGCGGACTCGCAGCTGACGGTCAGGGAGCATATGATGATATACGGCAGTCTCAAGGTAAGTCTGCTCCGTCGTAAATGGGGAAGCTGTTTACTAATGAATGCTTGCGCTAGGGTCTGCGCGGAGAGAACTTGAAGGAGAACGTGGAGTTACTGATGGAGGCTACCGCGCTCAGCCAGTATAGAGATCGGCTTGCTAGCAAGCTAAGCGGTGGGAACGCGCGTAAACTGAGTCTTGCTTTGGCTCTCATCGGTAAGTTTCAATGGTAGAATTGTGGAACTCTTGCTAACCCAACATCTACGAACAGGGAACCCGCGCGTGTTGTTGATCGACGAATACTCCACCGGTATCGACGCCGCAACAAAACGTGCGATGTGGAAGACACTGCGGCGCGTGAGCTCTGGCAAGGCAGTGGTGATTACGACACATTCTATGGAGGAAGCGTCTGCGCTAGCGTCCAAAGTCGGGATCCTATCCCAGCGAATGCTCGGTGCGTCCATCAAATACACTATTTGTAGATGGTACTTATCAATTTTTTTTAGCTGTTGGAACACCACACTCGCTCATCTCCCGCTTCCCGACCTACGAGGTCCATTTCACTGCACGTACACCTTCCGAGGCGTCTCGAGCTAGCGCACTTATGTCCCGTTTCCCGAGCTCGCGTAAAGCTGACGACGTTGCCACGCGGTATGAGGTTCCTATCGGACAGACGTCGCTCGCTGCGCTGTTCAATACTCTCAGCGGCAACAAGGGCGAAGAACACGATATCACTGAAGACAACTCGGATCTTGAGTATACTGTAGAGAGGTTGGGGTTAGAGAGTGTGTTCCTGAAGGTGATCCAGGAACATGATGCGGCTGTGGGAGAGGAGACGAAGGCGACGCCGTGGTGGAAGTTCTGGTAATTGCTGTCGGTTCAACAAACATTGGGATCTAGTTGTACGAAACTACCGTATCTCCTCTTGGACTGCAGGTCGATCTCTTGATATCCTGTATTTTATTACCGTGTATACATCAAGGATGCTTTATTTGCTCAGCACGACAACTTCAGTAGCTCGCGTAATTACAGTTGCTGGTACCACCTCTATACGCATCAGGCATACGGAAAATGCGCATGAAACAGAGGCCTAGACGAATCGTACTAAAAAGGGGACAGATGAACGTTCTAGATCTATTGTATCCGTGGTCCCTTTTTAGGACGAATTGTTCAAACACTCGGCTGAGGGATACATCATACCAGTTTTCGGTATGAATTCAAGTGGCTAATAGTAGGTCTTACACTGTGATGCGAAGTCTGATTCATACTAATTTTCCGTATTCTTGCTTCACCCACTGTCGAGATATACCTACTTGGCCTAGGGTATGGTTGATATTCGACGTATACACTGATGTAGTTTAGCACGATACCCATCAACGCTAAAGCCGAATGACAGAACGCGTATCAGGTTGAACAGAAACAACCGCCAGTGGGAACGCATATACCCTGAGCCAACCCTCCCCACTTCAAGGTACAGTTTGCTTCATATGTCAGTAACTCCAACGCCCTCGCCATACTGTACTAATCTAGCCCACAGAACTGGGCCTTGTAGTCAAGCCTCAAATCAGTTCGCTGTTGCGCTGTAAGATACGCGCTTCGATGTCTACTATTGGGGGTCGGCAACCCACTATGAGGATCCTGTCCAGAGCACGTGGCTGAGTCAGCGCTCGATTGATGAAAACCGCGAGACCTTGCCACTGTGCGACAACGGGTATATGTTTTCGTTATGTTGTGTATGTAATTAGAAGAGAATATATGCGGCTTGATTGGGTGCGAAAACTAGACACAGATGGATACCTCGTTGGAATAAAACATCTCTTCGTTCTGCGGTATACCCCTGTCTGTCGATGGAATTGAACTCATCCGCAATCAGCATCTTCCACTTATCAATCGCTCTATCCTTGACTCCCATTCTCGAGAGCTCGAGCGCATCCCAGACGTCTTTCGCCTTCGCTTTCGTCAAAGCCTGTCTTGGCGTTCATCTTTGCCTGCCAAGGGCGCAATTTATACTTTCTGAGCAAAAAAGCAACACATACTATGAGTATAGCCTTAGAGAACATTCAATCCCATGCTTTGAGCGATGGATATCAACAGATAGACACAAGGATGAATGCGCCTCCAGGAGTCCTCATGACATAATCAAATTTGATTGGTAGACTCTTCCGAACACCAATCACACTTTCTGGACATGTATAAGCTCTCGATAAGCATACACACACACTAGATGTTATCTATAGACCTGGTCACACAAATCCTTGGACTAACTTCTGATTTGGTGGCCGGGAAGTGTCATTTGGGGTTCGCTCTGAGCCCGGAAAACAGTATGTCGGCATCCTGTTCCTCTCTTATTCCTCAACAGTTGTTTTATATAGGCCTTAGATCTATGGTGCATAATTTTGTTTTATTTAAAATCGAGGGAAACAAATGCTGGGTCAAGGTCTCACTTGCTACATAGTCTGTGGGCGACTGTTTGGCTGAAGAAGCTGGACATCAGATGCTTACGTTTACTATTGGGTTGCCGACCCCCACTACTATGAGTTCGTTGTATTTGATCAAGGTCTCTCGCAATCTCCCACAGACGAGACATGCACCAAGATCGCTAGCCTAACGTCGTGCAAGGACGCTTTGGTTTACGATAATAGCAGGCAAGTTCAGCTATTTAGTTGAAATCTGCTGATTTTCGGAATGTAAAAGTGATGAAGATCTTAGAATGACGGACCTCACTGTGGAAGCGGCAAATGCCGGAATTCGGCACTAGATTTAGGCATTTCGGCTTGATTTTGACGCAATCAGGTCTTTTCAGCTGGACAAATGGAGCCGGCGCTTCGCGGGCTGGGACCGTTTTGCTAAGATTTAAGTCAAACACGTGTGAATTGCTTATCAAGTGGAGCAGCCAAATTTTGGCAATTTGCTGTTCCACAGTGGCCTGTTGGCTAGAGCGACGTTGGTGTAGGTCGAGTCGTTATCAAAGGCACCTCAATGAGCATCCCATCGGTTCTTGGAGAACGAAGGCCACTCACCTAATGTTCTTCATACACGACAGTAATGAGATTACGTTTGAACGGAGGAGTAATGTATGAGTGTTCGAGAGATATTATAAAGTAGAACCAAGACGAGTAAATAAACACCGCGAGTCGCCACGAGCTCCCAGCCGTTGAGGTTTCCATTTCAAATTGCGGCCCTTACTGAGTTGGAAAAGAGTACAACGAAATGCATCGCCGAGCAACGCAATAGGACGCAGAACAACAATCCCACTAGAAAAACACCTGATTTATTTACAATAGTAGATTCGGGGTCCGAAACACGTTCGTAGCTAACATATATTCATATGCAAGAACTCAGTCACGGTCCGATAAATACCCCAGGCCGAAAGCTCTCACACCACCAATCCCCTAGCTTGGTGGGATCGAGATTCAGGTGCAGAAAGCCACGCCTGTATATCACTCCGGTATTTTGTGGACGTACGAGGGTGATCCAGAGATCAGGGGGAACCCAGATGAGCTTGTGATTGCTGGAAACTATCCATCCATCCTCGTTCAATGTCCAAGCCATATGATGGCACTCGGTCGGGCAGCCCAGGTTACAAAGGAAGCGTCGTGGAATGAAACTGACTTCGGAAGTAACATACGAGGGGTGTGCTATGTAAGTGCCTGTACAAGATTCCCGAACGATACCGGTTGGTATAACAGATTGAGTATCCCAAATGCGAATAGTGTGGTCCGCAGAGCCAGAGGTGATGTATGCACCATCAGGTGAGTACGCAACAGACCTAACAAAGCTAGTGTGTCCTCGCAATGACTGTCCAACTGGCTGGCCAGTGTGCGCGTCCCAGATGCGTATGGTGTCGTCCTGTGAGCCAGATACAAGGTATGCGCCATCTGGCGAGTACGCAACAGAGAAGACAGCACCAGTATGTCCCTGGAGCGGCTGCCCCACTGGCTGACGAGTCTGTGCGTCCCAGATGCGTATGGTTTTGTCATTGGAGCCAGATAGAATGTATGCGCCATCCGGTGAGTACGTAACGGAGTTGACAGAGCTAGTATGTCCCTCCATCGGCTGTCCCACTTGCTGGCGGGTGTGTACGTCCCAGATACGTACGGTGTAGTCATCAGCGCCGGATACGATGTATGTACCATCTGGTGAGTGCGTAATAGAGTAGACAGAGCGGGTATGTCCCAGCAACGGCTGTCCCACTTGCTGGTGGGTGCGTGCGTCCCAGATGCGTATGGTGTAGTCATCAGACCCAGATACGATGTATGCGCTATCTGGTGAGCAAGTAACTAGCCTGACAGAGTCAGTATGCCCCTGCAACGGATGTGCCACCTGCTGACGAGTGTTTGCGTCCCAGATGCGTATGGTGTTGTCAAAAGAACCAGATACGATGTATGCGCCGTCTGGTGAGTACGCAACAGAAGTAACATAGTTGGTATGTCCCTGCAACGGCTGTCCCACTGGCTGACAGGTGTGTGCGTCCCAAATACGTATGGTGTAGTCATCAGCGCCAGATACGATGTATGCGCCATCTAGTGAGTACGCAACAGACCACACAGAACCAGTATGTCCCTGCAACAACTGTCCCACTTGCTGACGAGTCCGTGCTTCCCAGATACGTATGGTGCAGTCTCGAGAACCAGATACGATGTATGCGCTATCTGGTGAGTACGCAACAGGTCCAATAGGGAGTGTATGTCCTTCCAACGGCTGTCCCACTTGCTGCTGAGTATGTGCGTCCCAGATACGTATAGTCTTGTCGCCAGAGCCAGATACGATGTATGCACTATCTGGGGAGTACGCGACAAACCTGACAGAGTCAGTATGTCCGTGCAGCGGCTGTCCCACTGGCTGACGGGTGTGTGCGTTCCAGATGCGTATGGTGTTGTCAAAAGAGCCAGATACAATGTATGCGCCATTAGGTGAGTACGCAACAGAAGTGATATACTCGGTATGTCCCTGCAGCGGCTTTCCAACTGGCTGGCCAGTATGCCCGTCCCAGATACGTATGGTGTCGTCCCTGGAGCCGGATATAATGTATGCGCCATCTGGCGAGTATGCAACAGAGAAAATAGCACCATTATGCCCCTGGAGCGGCTGCCCCACTGGCTGACGAGTCTGTGCGTCCCAGATACATACGGTGTAGTCACCAGAGCCAGACACGATGTATGCGCCATCCGGTGAGTACGCAACAGAGTTGACGGAGCTAGTATGTCCCTCCATCGGCTGTCCCACTTGCTGACGGGTGCGTGCGTCCCAGATGCGTATGGTGCAGTCATGAGAGCCAGATGCGATGTATGCACCATCTGGTGAGTACGCAACGGAGTTGACAGAGTAGACATGTCCTAGCAACGGTTGCCCAACTGGCTGACCAGTATGCGCGTCCCAGATACGTATGGTGTGGTCCTTAGAGCCAGATACAATATGCGCACCATCTGGTGAGTATGATAGACTGTTGACCCAGCTCCTAGTCTGTTGTATAGACAACGGTACCGCACTCCGCAACTTCATCGCAGTACTTGCGCTAGTGATCAGCCTTGACCCGTTTCGCTGATACAGGCTTGCCATCGGGCTATGGCCCGGCCAAAACGTCAGTGCCGAGACATATATGTGCGGCGTACTAAATCTAGCCGGGCTCGACGAGAACGAAGCGGCGAACATCCACCCGTCTCGGAGCAGCTGCTTAGTGTTTTCGTCCATGCATCCGGCACTCTAAACAAGCGTTAGCTATGAGTTAGCTTATTTGACTCTCACACTCACCGAAGCCCACTTCTGCATCAGATAGAGCGTTCTGACGCCGTCGTATATGTACTCGCACAGGTTCACCACCTCCAGCCATAGCAGAAACCGATCCGATAAGAACCTCAGAAGCATGCTAGCGAGATCATGGGAATCCTG
>WSTH01001728.1:0-11065 GCA_019616345.1 Ceratobasidium sp. 395
TCTGTCTCTAGATAGAACTGTTTGGCTGGATCAGGTTGGATCAACAGAGGTGCTGATTTGAGAGCTTGCTTAAGCGCCTCGTAAGCGTCCTGTGCGTCTTTATCCCAATTCCAAACTGTGTCCTTGCGCAATAGATTGAACAGCGCCCGAGCTTTGCCGGAGTAATTTGGTACGAATTTCCTATAAAAGTTAACGAAACCTAAAAATTCCTGTAGGGATTTGACGTTGTGGGGGACCTTCCAGTCGATTGCCTTTGTTACTTTTTCTTGATCGACTCGGACGCCTTCTGGCGATACTATCAGGCCCAGGTAGTCAATTTCCGTGACATCAAAGAAGCACTTCTCAAGATTACAATATAGGTTGTGCTTCTTGAGTCGGGATAAGACTTCCTTAACGTGGCCCGGGTGATCCTTAGGGTCTTTTGAGAAGATTAAGATGTCGTCTAGGTAGACGATCACAAAGACGTCCAAGATGTCACGCAGGATGTCATTCATGAAGTGTTGGAAAGTGGCCGGGGCATTGGTGAGACCAAAAGGCATGACCAGATATTCAAAGAGACCGTATTTTGTCTTAAAGGCTGTTTTCCATTCGTCACCTTCACGGATTCGTACCAGGTTGTAACCCCATTTGAGGTCTAACTTTGTAAAGATTTTGGCGCCGCGAAGTTTCTCAATGAGATCATTGGTACGCGGCAACGGGTAGACATTCTTGATTGTCATGTCGTTTAATCGACGGTAATCGATACACATGCGCAGTTTCCCATTTTTCTTTTTAACGAATATTACAGGTGACGCCATGGGGGATTTGGAGGGGCGTATTAAGCCATGCTCAAGTTGTCGTTGGATGGTCGATCTCATTTCCTCATCTTCCTTCACCCCGACGCTGTAGATAGGACCATGCCTTGGTCGAGCATCAGGTTTCAAGTCAATTTGAATATCGTAGGGTCGATGAGGTGGTAGTGGACTTGTTTCTTCTTCCGCAAAGACCTTAGAAAACTCTCGATAGTTCAAGGGTAGTTCAGTTGTTGCTGCTAACTCGACTTCGGGAGTGTGACCCGAGAAAATGGTGTGTGCTGTATGTAAGCAGTGTTTGGCACAGAATTCAGAGTTAAAGGACACGCTTTTGTCCTTAAAGTTGATGGTAGGGTTGTGAACGCTTAGCCAGGACATACCCAGCACTAAGTCATGTTTGCCGACGTCAACAACATAGGCGCTGAGGACTTCGTTGTGCCCAAAGATTTCAAGGTTGAGGGCGCAGTACTCCGTGACTTGTCCAGAGGCGATGTCGCGTCCATCGATGACGCGGAGTTTTCTAGGTGTTTTCAATTTTCTTGTAGGTATTTTAAATTCGTTTACTAAACGGCGATTGATAAATGTAGATGTAGCTCCCGAATCAAGCATGGCCCAACCGTGGAATCCTTTCATGGTATAAGTTGTTTTTTTATCAGGAGTGGTCTCAAGCGGGTGCGCGCGGAAGTAGAGTAAAAGTTGCGATATATTTCCTAAACTCATACATTCCAGGTCGTCTATAGAACTATTGTTACACGCATTCACTTGATTCAAGATTTCGCCCAAAACAGATCTCCTGGCTCTGTTCAGGCGTCCTCTTTTTCCGACTCCTCATTTTCCGACTCCACCTTCTCGACCGATGCTTCATATCCCGACATAGGTTTGCTGGGGCAATCTTTGGCCATGTGGCCCTTTCCTTGGCAGCGGTTACATATTAACACATTTTTCCCTTTTCCTGCACTGTCTATATCCATTGGCCCAGGACCCTTGGGGTCACTCGGCGTACTAGGTGCTGGCCGAGTGTCTTTTTTGAGCGAGTCAAAGGTCATTTTTACTTCTCCATCCTGACCGTCCCATTTCACCCAGGGTGCGTTAAATCCTTTCGCATTTTTTGCAATTTTAGTGACCTTGCCACGAGTGGCGCGACCATCTGTTCCAATGGTAAAGACGCGGTCTCCTTTTGCTAATAGGGCTTTAGTAGTTGTGGCCTGAGTGGTGGTAGTGGTGGTAGTGCGGGCGGTTGTAGTGGAGGTGGAAGGAGAAGTGGTTTTAGGTTTTTCAACCTTTGCGAATTGTTGAATGTGTTTGTCAATGAGCAGAGCTCGCTCAGCGACTTGGTTGAAAGTAGTGGTGCCGGCCGGGTCAAAGCTTTGCGCTAACATGCTATGTTTGACCTCCATAGAGAGGTGATCATAGAACATGTCGCGTAGGGTGATATCATTATATCCAAGATAGGCCGATAGCCTTTGAAACTCGGTAAGATAATCCTGGACAGTACCCTTCTGACGCAGTTTCTTGAGTTCTTGTCGATGGTCATCTCCTTCATTGAGTTGACCATATCGGGCGTTCATTTCGCGCCAGAAAAGTACAGTATCGTGTAACCAGAGTACCACTTGGTTACCTAGCATATCGACTTCAAGATAGGATTGCACCCATTGGCGGGCCGACCCAGAGAGATAAGAAATGATGAATGCAATCTTGGCATCCTCTCCATGGTTAGGCATATTAGTATCCATGAAGAGTCGACAAGATGTCATAAACTTGCGTAGCTCTTCTCGTTTAGAGCCATCAAATTTGTCGGGTTTAGCCATTTTGACTTGCCCAACTGGACCAGCTGGAGGTGGTTGTGGTGGTTGTTGTCCTCCTTGACCGCCCTGTTGGCCACCTTGTTGGCCTCCTTGTTGTTGCCCGCCTGCTTGGGCTGGAAGATTTTGGTTTGTGATAACCGTGTTTACAAGAGCCTCGATGCCCACTACACGGTTGAAAGTGTTTGTTACGTCCACACCAGCTAGACCAAGTTGTTCATCAAAGTGTGTTCGGTCATTCGTCATTTGTGTTTCTAAATCTTGTATTTCTGTCCGGGCTACAGCTAGGTTTCCTCTAATATCGTCCACAGCTAATACTACATTCGTCATCGCGTTACAAAGCCATGTGATCTGCTCCCCCATCGTCATATCTCCGAAATTGGGAGGAGGCGGGGCCGCCATCGTCTTCTCTTTTCCTTTTTAGTGTGTTAAAATATGAAGGAGCCGCAACTTCTTCTTCCTGATAAGCTGGTGGTTCCTCTACGTATAAGTATTCCCACTTTTGATACCACAGTAATCTTGCTAAGTTCGAAGCCCTTTTTTTGTAAAGGCTTGTAAATGTATTTGGTATGTCGATCAGATATAGCCCAATATTTCCGTTGGGTTTGATCGTCCAACCGATATGTGGCAAGATTGCTGGTTCGAGTTGGGATGTTTCAGGTGTAGGATACCTGAGGGCGGGTAGTGGTCTCGATCGAGGTGGAGGCGCGACGGCCAGAGGTTCCGCGTAAATGTTGAGAGGAGGTAACACTAAAAAACTTTTGAGAATAGTTGATGGAAGGAGACTTTGGATGACGAACTGGTTATAGTTGGTTTTTGGGATTGAACCAAATTTCAACGGTTTCGAAAGCTTTGGGTTTTGGGCAGTAAGGACACTTAAGAGAGTTTGAGCCGTCGTTCAAACGAGAACAAATATAGCAGATGTGATGACCCGGGGGTGTAACGAATCCTTGTTGGGCACGACCGACTTTTTGGGGTTTTACTTTAATGACTCGAATGGAGGATTCGACCGGTCCACCCGCAAAGACTTCGGCGCGAGAGTAAGTTTTCCAGCAACGTTTGCCGGGGTGATACCAAGAACAATTGGAACACTGTTCCCAAGGTTGGAATGCCTGTTCAGCCAGGACTTATCGTGCGTTCACCCGAAGGTTACTCGATCAATAGTTAACTACTTCTAACCGCTAACCCTTTGCCTCTATCACTAGCGTTGAACAGTCACTGCCGGCTTATAGCTATAAGCGTCCGGTGTGGTATCTGCAAGCGGTGGTTTTGGCTGACTAAGGGCGCTGAGTAGGGGATATGATTCCCGAACGAGGCGAAGATTACACTATAAGGGGGCGATACTCCCCGGTTACTGGTTGCAGGTCCTTGCTTTTGATTATTACAAGGGTCACCCTGGATCAACCGATTCACCGGACCAGCGCTTGTCCCAAACAGGTTCTCAACAAAGTATAGTGGGGGGAAACAATCGACGACGGGTGGTTTGACAGTGTGGAAGACTGCCGCGACAACCCGGAGAAGAACTTGACCTAATGTCAGAGTCCTCAAGTTAGTGATAGACGATGAGCTAAGTGGTATGGGCGACTGATAGCCCAGTGACCAAGTGGATATGAGAGGGAACTGTAATTGACGAGGAGGTCAAGTTCTTGGTCTGTAACCTCGAACTTGCCCTTGGTTATATACACGGAGACGCACAGCCTTGTATCTACGTGTACAAAGAACGAGTCATAACTAATTTGATATGAGATGTGAAATAAGAAGAATTAGTCAGACTTCTGGAACATTCTAGAACACGTGATATAGATAAAGGTCATTATGAAATATAAGAGATTAGGTAAGTGCTTGGTCATAAGACAATTGTTCCATAAAAGGAAAGTGTTTCTGAAAAAGACAGTAATTCGAGATTATATTATGGGAAACGTGTCAAGTCATGACACTACCCCTCTTTTGGGTGCGTCGGGTGCGGTATAACTATAGTGATGAAATGATGGCATACACATACCATACTATGGTCAGCGTGTCACTAGATGTGAGGGAGTACAGTATGTTCACGGGTGGGATGCTGTGCTAGTGCTTGTCACACACTATATAACTATACTATAGGGATATAGTAGTTACGGTATGACAGTACTCACTATAGTCATATAGTAGTCACAGTATGACAGTACTCACTATCGTCAAAGTGTCATCAAAGGTCAAGTAGTACGGTAAGAATACAGGCGCTAAGCCTTATTTCATGCTCATCATGCACTATATGACTACGGCGTCGATATGACAATTACCGTTATTGTCCCGTATCATCAAACATACGGCAGTACAGTAGCCATGAGTACTGATGAGAGACGTAGACATTACAAGAAAAGTCAAATTGCGGAATACATTGATCGGCGTAGAAGTATGCATGTAGCGGAGTAGCACAACTCTTTATTTTCCTATATGACCAAATAACGCGTTTCTTTGACAGTAATGAGTCAGTACTACCATTGTATTTGATCCATAGAGACTTCCACGGGTTTGATGATAATGTTCTTGCGGTAGCGGATACTGCGCTTGTCGCCCTCCCCCAATCAATGCTTGGGGTTTTTCGTTACTTTTGGGATATATGCTTGAAAGGTGAACGGTTTAGGTGAACTGATGACTGTATATATGCGCCTACATACCAGATCTTGCTGTAACAATACTTGCCATGTTGATTGCCCAGAAATTCTAATATTGGCGGCAAGTATTGTTACTCCACGACACTGTGCTTTGACCACACAACCTTGTACGGCCTTTCAGTATTACTACTCTTAGCATACTCGTGTATCTTTGACGTTTGGTGATTTCACCTCAAATATACAACACGGACAGCCGTTTAGAAGGGCAAATGCTGGCTGTATGTATGCGTGCGTGTATAAGTGAAAATGCTATTATCATTTCTGATGTTGCTCTGATGGGATATTTGACGTTAGCTACGAGTATTGTTGCTTCAACCGTTTGGTCCGACAACACCGTAATGTGACAATACCTTGTCAAAGACGTTTATATTGACAAAAAAGTACTAGTACATCATTTGATGGCACAGACTGAATGAACAAAACAACGTTTACGGCGAACAAGGAGCGACTACCGTCTGACTAATCATGCGATCTACAAAGCACTCTGACCGAGCTGAGGACGAGGAATGGGAGCTACAACGGGAAACAGAGCGGGAACGGGAGGCGGGCGAGATGGTAGAGCACAGCGTGCTGGCGCGTACCATCAATGCAATGGTGGATGATTGGGACGTCGGCGAATAGATATTGGGCGGTGTGTGCGGCTCATAAGTCACCTGCGTCGTGATTGCGGCAAGTGGTGAGTTGTGTGCGTTAGTAGCATCTACTTGGCCTATAGCAGACGTGTCGATTTTAAGGGAGATGTCACTCCATCCGTTTGGGTTTGCGGGCCTGGTCGGCGTGGCTGAGGCTGCCGCACCACGCGAGGCAAGAATCAAGCCTTGCGGCACCTGCGGCCAAAGTTAGACGTGACTACGTGACTCTGGCTTGGGCTCGGAGACACGTCACCTTTTTTCTCTTCGCTGGCGAGGTTTTTTCAACAGGTTGAGTGTGGATTTGTTTCTGAGTGTGGAAAACGAGCGTTGGACTGTTAGGCGAGTTGGCTGTACGGCAGTGATATAGGGCTAACCTTTGGCGAAACATCACCACTACCGGCGTTGTTATGTCCATCGCAGCACACCCTATTCCCACCTTGCACATCGCGAACAACGCCGGAAATAAACTTTGGGTTGTACATAGTTAATATCATCTTTTTTTCGTTGACGTAAACAAAGCACACTCACCTCATCGTAACCCCCCGGACCAAACATCTCTGTCTCCAGCCCTTCGCATAGCGCTCTTAGCGCAGTATCATTCCGTAACCGGCCTCCTTGTTGCATGTTGGCCTTCAAAGTGGTACGTTAACAAAGGACAGTATAGAGCACGTGGCAAATGAACGTCAAAATTACTCACCTCAGTTTATTAGGATCACGAAACCTCGATGTTTGCGTCAAGTTAAATAAGCATACTGTGGTGGAGCCTGATGTGATTCAACGTCGGGCCGTGGTGGTGGTGGTGGTGGTGGTAAGGGAGTGCGAAGCACATGGTAGGCGCGTGTGTTTACCTGTCAGAAATACATTGATCCAGATGATCAAACACGCGAGCACGATCTAAGACGATCACATGTAGATAATACAATAAGCAAATTGATTAGATACAAGATCGAACGAGAGAATTATCTGTAAAAGATTATTGTTAGAGAATTGACAATCTCGGTCGCAAAATGGTTGAATTACTTACTTGATACGTTGGCCGCCAGCCATTTCTCCGCCCAAGGTAGGCGAACAATGTCATTCTTCCGGATTGAATATGCTGGTCAGCCAAACAAACCATACGAGTAATTGTAAACGTACCCTTAGGTATTTTAGACACTTATCCAACATTTGATGCGAGAGCTCGGCAAAGAATCGGCTCCTTCGGCGCGCGTAAGCCCTCATCCCCGGTGTAGCCTGTCCGTTACAAGACTTCCACTCCCAGATTTCTTGGTGAGTCTGGAATGATCGAATACTCATTACCATTTCGCGTTTAGTTAATACCAATTGCTCCTCCCATCGCCTGACGCGCTCTCTGGACCTAAACCACTCGGGCTTTAGGGCTGAATGTATGGTCATGATTTATTTGCGTAAGTTCAATCAGGATGAGTTCTACTCACCTTCGACCTCCCACTCCTTCACATTCCGAGCTACAGTAGACCTCCATATCCACGACATTGACGTCGCTCCATGTCCAGTGTCGTTGGCGTAGTCATCGTAAAACGCCCTGAGAGGTTTGAGATCCTCAAGCTTAAGATCCTTGTACTCATCAAGCTCAGCTTCGGTCATCACAAGTTGAAGCAACGCGTCTCGAGAGTTGAGATACCTCCAACGCGACTTGAGAATTTTGGTCGTCTGAGCCTGAATCGCAGCTTCAGCGCGGGTGACACAACTTTGACCACTCTGGGTCTGCTTGTACTTGATCGCAGCCGCCTTCCCTCCAAGTTGTCGCTTTACGGACTCTAGTGAGTCCTTGCACACCCCGCGCCGAAGTTTTTTCTCAAGGTCCGCCATCGCCGAAAGCCCAGCATCAACCAAGGTAGCACGCACGTATGATGACGGTAATCCTAAGTCTACCGGTTCGGTCCATTCTCCATCCTCGCCAACAAATGCAATGAGACGAGGGCTATCCGGCTCACCAATATCCGGCATGTATAGTGGTCGTTTTTCCATCCATGCCTCAATTCGGTCACGTAACTTAATACGCTTTGAATTGATGCCGTTTGCTTGCCTTGGGGAGGGTTTCGAGCCGAGCCCTTTATCCTCGTCTTTAAGGTTCTGTCTATATAATATGTATGTGATCATGGTACGGAATAAGAATGAGAAAAAAAACTGTATGAAACACTTACGCGCTATGTTCCAGTTCGATCGCTTCAGCCATCCATCGAACCTGCCCGCCCCGCTTTCCAATCACCCCCGTCGCTTTCACTTCATCCTCCCGCTCTTCCTGTACCGTCTCCTGAAAGCCACCTGTGATAATAGCGGATGAGCTTTTCCCCAGTGTATAATGACATCTCCTTACCAGTTACTACCGGGTCCATAAGTGGGCTCGTCCAATTTCCATCGCCGTTCTTATCCTTGGCCTCGGATGGTTCCAGCTCCCAGTCAAGAACTTTTTTACGTGGGAGACTCGCCGATAAGCCTTGGTGTGCTTTCAGCTCACGCTCCAGCGCTTTCTCAGCATCACGAAATCTTGCTGGGAGGGCTCGGTCTGGCGTGCAACAAGTAAAAATCTTATTCACAAGTTAGTAAGGTAAATAGTACTTACGCATTTCAGTTCCCTTCATGAAGTTCCAGCCGGCGGCAACATTATTGATGTTATCCATACGCAAGCCGGGTCCTTGCTCAGATGTACTGCCCGAATGCTCATTGAAATGGGCCCAAGCTCGCTCGGGTCCTTCGCCTTCCAGCCGGCCAACGAATGGCATATGATCAAGAGACCATCGGATCCAACATACTCGGATATGGCCAAGAAGGTGCCATTTTCCAATGGCTCCAATCAGATCCAGGTCAGCCGGGAGCTCATACAGAGGGGGAAGGTTGGCCGTGCGCCGAAAGAAATTAATCCACCAATGACACCAGATGTCGTATGTCATACCAATTGGTAACCATCCGCGCGCGCTGGTATATTTGTACATAGCAGCAAAGGCAAAATCACAATAAATTTGCCTACAATGTCATTTTAAGACCATACATTTTTGCCACAATAATGAAACAATACACACCTTTCTCCGGCCAGAAAATTGACCATACCACGAGGAGCAACGCAGCTGTGACTTGCGCATGTAAACGCACCAACACCCGTGACATCTCGACCAGCGGCCTTCACGGAACTGTCTTTGCCGGCCTTATGATTGTCGCACACAGGCTTTTCCTACAGATTTATGTAGGTTTGTCCAGTCTGATGAGATCGATACACGGCACTCACCTCTGACTTCTTAGGTGCCGGCTGCGCCTTCACCCACTCTGTATATATTTCGCTAGGTGGGAAGTACGCAAGACCATCGGAGAAACACACATCGCCGGCGTCGACTTTCTTGTTTTTCCGATAGCTTCGGAAGTTCCCGTCATAGCTATACCACGCTCGGAACCAGTCCCTATGTATCAATTAGTATTATCATTAATGCCATGACTTGTGTAAAATGATAATACAAACATACCTTTCGTTCTTTGATACCTCGCTCCAGTCAAAATTAAAACCAGGGCGTGGACATGCCACACAGTCAAACGCTTGGTCGCCTGGATGCACATCCAAGTCTGGGTGCGGCTGAAATAGATGTCCGGCACGGCGTAGTTTGATAATGTTCAAGTACTTTCGGTTCGCAGCCAAGAGTTCACGATAACGGTCGCTCACGTGATCGGGAAACCCAGGTTTGGTAATCCGCTCGAGTACCGAATACACCTTGTGGACGGACGTTCTCCCAACAGTGTTGAATACATCAAGCATATCCAGGAGCTGAACAGTAAATGCGGTTTCTGGACGATTGTCGGAGCATGGAAACAGGCCAGCGCTCAGAAGCTGAAGTGCCTTGGACATGGCGTTGGGGTGATTACAGTAGCGAACCTGTATTTTAGTGAATCCATTGATATCGCCAACTAGTAGCGATTTGAACGACTCGTTCATGCTACATACCCCTCCGCGATGTCCAAGGTTTAAGACAAGCCCAAGCTCGTGTAACGGCACGTCGTTCCAGCAAGCTCCATCCCAGACTTCAGGGCGATGCGCCGGCTGAAAACGATGGGAGGAGACCACACAGGAGCGACAGAGACTGCACTGTCCAATGCAGGACCTACAGCGATATAGTCTGTCGCTTGGTACTTGACATAAGTCACAGAGCATAGACATAGGGGGCCCCTCGCGATCGTACATTGTATGGACGTACGAGTCGCAGTGAAATATTCTCCACTCGCAGAGAAGGAAGTTTGGCGTCTTATTGTGAGTTTAAGCATCATGAAATATCTTCCATCTATGTATGAGCTCACATACCTTTCGCTTGGAGCTTTTTTCAGTTTTCTCTTGGGGCTGTAGCGGGTCAGACGCATGCGCAACTCCCTCAAAATCGACCATCCATTCTCCGAACAGGTCGTTTGCCTTGTCTTCCGCCTGGTTCTTGGATTCAGCATTGGCCGACACTTCAGTCGGGACAATTGGCTGTTGAGTGTGTGTCTTCAGCGTGCCGTTAACCTCAAATTCAATGGTTTTTGGGACAGCCTTCCGGCGTCGGCTAACGTCCTTACGAGTCTTCGATTTTTTTGAGGTAGGCGTGTTTTCATCAAGATGCTCAATCTCAATAGTTACTTTGGATGAGCCAGCGCCTTCAACGGTGCAGTGATTACGCTTTGAAGACATTTCAGCAGTGGAAGGTACAGTGGATGTGAAGGAGGTTAAAAGACAAGTTATGCGCCGTAAACAACACAGCGTGAACTAACCTCATGATTTGCAAATCGAAAGTCTCAAGAGTATTATCATTTTATCTGTGATGTCTTGTTCGTGTATGCTACCAAAGATTTGACAGTACTCGATGTATGCGGCGCATATAGACTTTTTCCTCATCCTTTTTGCGGCTAGCAAACAAACACTTACCTAAGATAAATCATCGCACCATATGCGACCCTTTGATTCTTTCATAGCCAGTCTCCACACCAACATTCATTGGATCAGAACAGTTGCTGATAACATTATTGCACCCGAGAAGGCGCGTTGATGGAAAAACAAACAGATATAGTATGGTTGTACCTGAGAAAAACATACTCATGTCAGACCCACGCATATCTCGCGGATACACCGCGTTTCACAATCGCATTCACGCAGCGCATGGCGTTGTTTTTCATATACTTACAATGCGTCATTACGCACGCATCATACA
>WSTH01001729.1:0-11061 GCA_019616345.1 Ceratobasidium sp. 395
TGCGAGCAGCTCCAAGGCGGCGCCCTCTCAGTCTAGTAAATCTAGCTCAAAGACAGGAACCTCGGGTCTGAAAATCACCTCGGATATTCCAAAACCACGCAAGAAAGTCACCACCGTTCCTCCCGGCGACCCGACCTTGATTGCGAATTCATATAGACCTGACGCGCCACCCGCTGTACCCCGACAAGTGGCTCGTCCTCCCCCGGTATCAAAACCATCTGGTCTTGTCATCCAATCTACGGCTACTCCGGCCGCCAACGCGTTAAATGGGACGCACAAGATTTCGAATATCCTCAAGACCAGCCGGACTCCTCAGACTGTTGCGACCGTACCGGTTGCAACCGCGGCTGCCGCCACGACTTCCAAGCCCAGGATTCAACCTCCTCCAAGGGCGCCCAGTTTCTCTCCGCCCCCAGTGAGTCAACTCATATCGTCGGCTGCTACTTCGGTGCCCTCCATTTCCGGAAAGAAACGCCAAGCTACCGGACAGCCTGAAGAACCTCGTAAAAAGCGTATCACTACGTGCATGATCTGTGGTCAACAGCCTGGTATGTGTAATGCTTTCCATCTGCTAGCTGGTAGCTTATATTGTCTGTAGGTCATTTGGCTCACGAGTGCCCCGAGATAAAGTCGGTCGAAGGGATACGGAGAGGAATCCAACGCATTGAAACCATGGGAGGTGGCGAGGTTAGTTTAAGAAATTACGAGAGAATACAGCTACTGATCATCAAACCTCTAGGCCATGCTTAACACACTTCGTCAAATGCTCGCTAAACGAGAACAAGGACCCCTATAGATTTTCCCTCAAATTATTTCGTTTCACGCTCCTAATCTTAACGTTTCGACTTGCCTACTTCATTAATGTATACTGGTATATATTTGCTAGCTTCTACATTTTGTTATTTTAGCTTAATACCGCGTTTAAGCAAAGGCTCTATTGCCAGACATAGCCGTCATTTAGCAGCGTTCACGCTCACCGTTCCCTCCTATTCTTCAGACCAGCACAACTAGCTTATACATATGAATTTAACCGCGTTCACAGCAAACGTGCCTTGGTAATTATTCTATTGTGCATGCATGTACAAACAAAACTGCAAAAGATACAACTATCCATTAAAAAGTTGGACGGATAACGCGCATCACCGAGCGTGCCCGACTCCCTGCGAAATGTCATCTGTTTCCGTCTCATACGCGCTGAGTAGATCCTCGTATTCTCCATCCTCAGCGTCAGCCTTCATGCCATCCTCCTCGCTCATCACCTCTGGAGTGCGAGCGGCCCCTCGAGCCACCCTACTCCGCCTGTTTTGCGCCGGAGCCGGCTGCCCTGCCTTCTTTCGTCTCGGCGTCTTCTCCTCGACTTGGGGTAGAGAAGCTTCCCTGGTTCTCGGCGATGGAGTGCGCATATATGCTAGGTTCGTTCCCGAAGTCGGCGTCATCGCACTCTCCTTCTCGACTAGAGGCGTGCGCAACGCGTCGGCGGCAGGCGTCTTGGCCTCGCTTATGGTACTAGCGCTGCTCGTCGGTCGTGTTTTGACGCGAAGGTTCGTTGGTCGACTCGAGGATATGCGTTTCGGCCAGATCTTTACGCCCCCGCTCGAGTTTATGGGTGAGTCGGCCGCGTCCGAATCGGCAGCCATAGACTGGGAAACGTTTGAATCGATGCGTGGAACAGGGTTGTCGGATAACTCCCATTTCCGCGGGGCTGGCGGAGCCACGACTGGCGATTCGGGTGGAGGTGCTTCTGTAGTCTTTGAAGGCGCAGTTGTTGCTCGGGAAGGCGCGGGCCCGTCCGTAAGCTCGAATTTGCGGACCGTCGCGGTACTGTTGGTATGTTTCAAATCGGTGGGCAACGTCTCTGCTTTCGACTTGGACTCCGAAACTTCTACGGACGCGGGTGTTGGCCCATCGGTCAGTTCCCACTTGCGTACAGGCGCGGGTTCTGTTGTAATCGGACCATCTGCAAGTTGCCACCCCCGAGAAGAGTCTGTGCTTCCGCCAGTACTCAAACTTACTACCCCTCCACTCGCGCTCGCGCTCAAAGGCGAACTCGTCCGCTTCATATCGATGCTCGTGAACCGTTCACTCGCAGAAGGAATTATAAGTGGAGGGCTCCCGTTATCAGACGAACCACCAGGGATAAGACCTAATCCAACGACAACAGCCTCGTCTTCACTCTGCACGACAGAGCCCGGCGCGCTTGTCGGGACGGACGATGTTCCCATCGACCGGCGAGACCGCGCAAACGAGCCTGAATCCGGGCGAGCAGTGGCACCAACGACCGAACCCGTATCCGAACGTGGGCTGAGCGCATTCATGAGCTCCCATTCGCGATGGCTGCCTGTGGACGACAAAATAGAGCTCTGACGAGAGTCTCGGAAGCGAGCTGCCGCGTTGGTTGCCGGAGAGCGGGTTTTGCCGAGCAAGAGCGGTTTCGGACCGGTCTTTTTGGTAGCAGGTGATTGTGCGGGGGACGAAGACGGTGGCACAGCGCTCCAACCGGGCAAGGTCATCGTGTACCGTTGGCTATTTGGACTAGGACTCGGCGCGGGTGCAGGTACATTGCCAGGAGTAAGCATCGACGGCGGGTCCTCGTCATGAGTTTCCACCGGCTTTGGAACGGGCATCCAACTCTCGCGCGGAGGCTTGAAGAACGCAGGTCGCGGCGGAGGTTCGTAATCCGACTCGGGCTCTCGCGCTGAACGCGGCGTCGAAGGGCTCGTTCCTGGATGGGTAGTGGAACGTTGTTGGTGCGCGGCTATCTCCTGCTGCGTGCTTGCCATAACTCTGGCGAGCGCGGTGGGGCTGAGGGACTGGCTTCGATCTCCAGTCTGACGCTTGGCGTCCCATTGAGGTTCCTCGGGTCGTGGCTTTGGTTCTTCCTCGGGCACTGGGTCGGGTACACGTTTCGCGAGAGCAGCGGCACGTAGCTTGGCGGCCGCGACCGCTGTAGCGCCCCACCCCGCCCAACTGTCCGAGCGACCGTGCCCATGACCATGCGTTCGTCCATCTTTGGGAGGGGGAGCCGGAGCCGGGGACCTCGCCTGCTCGCCCGGACTCGAAGGGCTAGTTTGCCCCGAGCCGCCACTCCGGTTCCACGCGGACATGACCGCCAAACTCCAGTTGGTCGACGCCTTGCTCAATGACGCAGCTGCATCGCTCTGCTTGAACGTTTCCGTATACTGCCGGAGCTTTCCTCCAACCATCGCGATCGCGGGAGCAGCGTTGGGTGCCGGGGGCGAAACCAGGACCTCCGGAACGGGTGTGGCAGACGCAGCACCTTCTGGATGGGCCTGTCGCCACCCCGCGACTCGATCCCGCATCGCAGCTGCAACACCCCATGCGCCTTCTCCCCATCCGGCCCCATTTCCTCTATCGGGATCTTGGATCCCAAACCCAGCAGCCCGCTTCGCGCCCAACTCAAACGCCTTGTTCAACACCCAACCGAGCCCTACATCTTCGAGCGGATATCGCTGCAAGAGAAGCATGCCCTGGACGAACCCCTCGTTCATCCCCGACGCACCACTTCCGTTTGGTCCAATAGGTGAGTTCGGCTTGTTCTGGATCATGCTGAGCGGAACGTCTTCCTCCTCGTCCTCCTCGCCCCACAACCCGACTCCACCGCGCCTGTTCCCTGCACGCATGAGACGCTCGCGTACGCCGACTAGGAGGCCGACGCATATGTCGAGGAGCCATTCGATTTTGGCGTTGGTTTCGGGGGTACTGGGCGCTTGGGCGAGAAGGGTGTCCCAAACTGGGAGAAGAGCTGTGAGAGGGAGGTCTTGGGCAAGAAGGCAGGCGATCCATCGGCTGGTATGAAAGGTTAGACAAAGCACGGACGCCGACCGACCGGGAAACTTACTAGGAAAAGTAAGGCAACCTTGGATCCAAAGACTTCTTAACCTAAGACGGGCGTATCCAAGTTCACTTCCGCGCATATGCCCACTTTAAATCATACACTTACCATGTCCTCCCATAGTCGTGCATCCGCCCACCTAAGACGCTCGCTCAACCTAACCATTACACCTCTTACACCCTCCCCACTTCCCGACGAGACCGGTGGCAATGACCAATCTCCCGGATCACCCACGACACTCCCCAACTCTCCCATGAGTTCGACAAAAAGCCAAAACGTGTCCGCCTCGATATGCCGCGCCGGGTCGTCTTCTTCGTCTTTAGTTCGAGATCGCGCTGGAGACGCTTCCTCCCCAGCACGAACAGCCGCTTCGCCCACAAGTTCTTCGTGGTGTACGCCAAGGGTATACGAACGTAGGCCGGCCGTTCGTCCTTCGAATACGGTATAGTACAGAGGAGCAAGGAGCTCATTCAAGCCTTGGGTATATGGATGATGAGGGTGTAGTAACGAATACACAAACAAGATGCGTAGAAGGATATGTGCATGAGTCTTCGTCTCGAGCGGCGCGTCTGGCGAGTGGGAGCGGTTGTTCAGTTGAAGGGTAGGCAGAGTGACATGAGATTGAGACGGTGTCAGTCGAGGAGACAAGTTCGGTGAAAGGGTATTAGGTGTTACTCCAAGAGACGATCGTCCACCAGCCTTGAACGCAAGAGGTTGGTCATCAGAATCGGTATCCGACTCGCTTTTCGCGTCGGCCTTGGTAGAGCTTCCTTCCTCAGTCGGTTTACCCTGCACAGCATCCCCACCCCCATTTGACTTTGGATCCTTCCCTTCGCCCTCGGCCGGCAACTCATCCACGACCCTAATTTCAGGCGTATGTGGGAGTGGAGGTGGGGCGCTCGTGCCGAACCGCACAACACGCTGAACAAGCATCAAGCGATCAAAAAGCGCGTCGGCAACGTCGGATTTGAGCTGGGCATCATTAGATTCGTTGCTAGGGCCGGAGGAGGGCGTCGTGGATTTGAGCGTGGGCCACGACTGGAGAGGATGGATAGGTCGTCTGAAGAATGGGATGCGAGGTTGGGTACGATCTACGTCTTTCGCTATTGTGTCGAGAAGTTTATCCCGCGCATTCAAGGGGTATTCAGGCTGGAACGATGTGATAATGTCAATGTCATACGATAAGAAGTTAATCTAGTAAACGAGACATACTGGCGGCGAAGTTTGAATGGGATCAAGAAGCTGTGCGGCGACGTCCTGAAAAAGAAGCATGCCATGGCAGCATAATCAGTGCTGGTGAGATCAAATCGACAGCTGGCTGTTTGAGGACTCACGTAGTAACGCGTACGCGACTTGCGCGCAGTGTCTTCCCACTTGTCTTTTTCTGGTGGGAGTGCGCCTAGGAGGAGGCTGCGATGCAATTTGGGTGAGCGGGACTGAAAGAATGGTAACTAGCGTGTGACATACCGCCATATCCTCGATCTCATCCAGGTTGGGTATTCAGGTATACCTGGTTGTCATGTCAGAGGTTGTTAGTGTGGTCTAGGCTGACGTGCTCACCATGAAGAGCCAAGGAGCGGAGTTGTGGAATGTCAACGACACGAAGGGCAGATGAAGAGTCCAGTATCTCCTCAAAGGCGTGCATCCTATGTCATGTTAGCAGAATATTAGTATATTTCGTATCGCACCCACCTCGACTGGTAGCTCATCGAGCCCATCTCGGCCGTCATCGTAGCTCGTACGGTCGTCGCTGGTGGTAGGAAAGCAGAAATAACCAATTCGGGCGCTAAGGGGCTGAGCTAAGCTTTACCTAGTCCATAAAATCGCAAGAGGCGTGCTCATCTGCTCTCCAGTCGACGACGATCCCAATCTCCGCATCGATTCCGACGTTACTCTCCACTTTCTCTGTTTAGCCCCTCCTCTACGCCCACCCCCACTTCTCAGTTATACATACTTGCGCCCTTGGCATTGCCGACGAGGACTTGCACGCTTTCATGCTTTTGAGACCCAAAGCTGCCCACAAACAGCATACGTGCCGCTTTATCCACAGTAGAAATATCTTTCAGGTCGGTTATATATTGCCTATACTCCCGATATGTCCGCTCAAATTTTACCGTCAGCGCTAAGCATCCAAATCACCGCCCAGCATGGCTCAAGTTGTGAACATCCGCCGCGACGTCGATGTAAGTCCAACACCCCACCAACACCCTATGCCCAATCCCATACTGATACACCCATCCTTCTAGGACAAGTTCTACCGTTACAAGTACGCACCTCGCCACCACCCATCCTCGAGATCAGTCTGACTAATCAAAATTAACCGCCTCCATAGGATGCCATCCCTCCTGACCAAAATCGAAGGCAAAGGCAATGGAATCAAAACCGTCATCCCCAACATGTCCGACGTCTCGCGCGCACTCAGCCGTCCTCCCACCTGTAAGTTTTCAAATCCATTTCTGGCACATTCCATGCCGCCCCCACGTGCCCCTTTTTACCTCTTACTCATTCATTCACTTACTCTTCGGCGCCTAGACCCAACCAAATTCTTCGGCTGTGAACTCGGGGCCCAAACCTCGTTTGACGAAAAGGGCGACCGGTACATCGTCAACGGTGCACACGACGCTACACGCCTCCGTGAGCTCCTGGACGCCTTTATCGACAAGTTTGTCCTCTGCGCCGAATGCAAGAACCCCGAGACGGATCTTGTCATCGTCGGTCGGTCCGAAGACATCTTCCGTGACTGCAAGGCGTGCGGTGCTCGTACGGGCGTCGACATGCGCCATAAGCTTACTACTTTTATCGTCAAGAATCCGCCCAAGAAGCCCAAGAAGGATAGGAAAGCCAAAGGCGGTGCCGCGGCGGAGGGAAAGGAGGGTGAAGGCGGGAGCGGTGGAGATGAAGCCGAGGGCGGAGACTCGGACGACGAGTTTACAAAGAAGCTCAAGGCCGATGCTGCTGAGCTGCCTACTGCCGAGCAGGCTGAACGTGGCGGCGCCGACGAGGACTGGGCGCTCGATACATCCGAGGCCGCTGTCAAGGCTCGTCAGAAGGAAATGGCTTCGCTCAACCTAGGTGATTCCGACGAAGGCGATGGCGAGGGCGCCGACCCGTACAGTGAGCTTGCCGTATGGCTCGAAGGTAACCGCACCTCGAGCGGTGCGGAAGTCTTCAAGAAGATTCAAGATTTGGGTATTGAGAAGAAGCACAAGACCGCAGAGATCCTCGGTCGCGCACTCTTTACCGAAAACATCGAAAAGGAGGTGCCTACTTATCAAGGTCTGCTCATCAAGGTAAGCGTATCCTCTCCTCGTCCACCTTCCACCTACTCACTCCCTTTTACAGGTCGTGGCCGGCTCTGAGAAGCACCAAAAGTCCCTGCTCGGTGGCCTGGAACGCTTCATTGGAGTCGAACATCCGAACCTCATCCCCACCGTACCCAAGATCCTCATGGCCTTTTACCAAATCGACGTGCTCGAGGAAGAAGTTATCGTCCAGTGGGGCACGCATGTTAGCAAGAAGTATGTCGACCGCGACGTGAGCAAGCGTGTGCGCAAGGCCGCAGATCCCTTTATCAAGGTGAGTGTTCGCGTTTCGTGATGTCCTGTGGGTGATTAATTGCTTTGGGGTCGTAGTGGCTTGCCGAGGCGGAAGATGAGTCTGAGTAAGGTGTATGAATACGGTTACTGCTTTGATTGAGTGTATGCGTTGCTAGTCTTCTTGGTGTTTTCAATTGTTATTGCAACGCTTGCTTGTTTGTCTCTATGAAGGGTTGAAGTGAACCAAAGATGCAAGAAGATATATGGATGCAAGGAACGTCAGGGTTGCAAGAGGCAGAGAGCAATGACGTTCTCTTGGGGTGCTAAGGGTACAGTGATGTACCAAGTCAATATGACTTGGACAACGCAGAGACCAATCACGAACCTGTTCGTGTTCCACTTGCAAGATGCCAACATTAAATATAAAACTATAGCTCCTGCCTTATCCGTTCGTCGGCATTATCGACCGAAAGAGTTGAACCAGACAAAAGTCGTGTATAATATATTTATTATGATGTACATGTGAAAGTTCAAGCATATTCACGGGGAACGAAAGCGAGGGAGGGAAGCCTATATTAAGAGTTGGGGAAACATGACAACGAGAGACAGGAACCGAACACCAATTTGAGTCGGGCAGAGAGATGAGAGGAAACGAGCGACGAGGGAGGGATCCGAGGCAAATATTATAGACCAAAAGGAGCAACTTCGGGAGACCAAGGAACGAGGAGGTTGTAGGTTGTAATACGGAAAAGAGCATGCAAACTAGTGACGGGATGTAACAGTCATTAAGCCGTTGACACCCTTGGTCTTGGCAATCTCGATAGCCACCGGTTTTTGCGGATCCGTGAAGCCCTCTCCCTTCATGAGAACAGCAGCAGCGTTGTACTCGACCTTGACAACATATCCCGTCTTTCCACGCTTGGATACAGTATATTCCCATCTATACAATTAGACAGTTATTGTCAGAAACAAAAAGGCACACGTGGGACACAGCCCCGAAGACTTACACTTCGTCAGCCAGAGCGTTCCCTCCGCGTGCTCGCGCCTCGGAAAGAAGAGTCTTGCGGCTCAGAGTGAGCAAGCGGACCTTGTGGAGACGAATGCATACAATAACGTAAGCGGTTAGGTATAAATAGACAGGACGAGCGTGGTGTGCACTTGACTTACCGGATCGACAGCGTCTGTGCACTCAAACGTTTCGTTGATAGAGACAGATCCGTACCGTCGGAATACTTCTCCGAGATTCGGATGGGATGTAGGAATACCACTCGAGCATCTGTTTGGAGCTCGCGGGCGAAGATTGATACGAGGAGATGGAGGAGGCGAGGGCAAGGCCGTGGCCGTGGCCGTGGTCGGAACGGCAGGCGCCGAGGCGGCGTCAACTTTGCGGCCCTTGCCTTTGTCAACCCGGGGGATGATATCCGGCTCGCTAATCTGGACCGAACGCTTCGAGGGCGACTTGGGAGACGGCGGGGTCGCGAGCGGGGTCGGACGCCGCTCCGGGGTTTGGACCTCGTCGTCCGGATGAGACTTGTCGGCGTGGTGCCGCCAGCGCAGGACGAGGCCGTGAATAGACGGGATCTGGTGCAGCTTCATAATGTCGTGGTTGGTTGCAGGAAGACGGAGTTGGATTTGCCCCCCCAGTTCTTTCAAACTATATCCGCGCGACGTCAGATGCCAAGAGACAACTTTCAAAAGCAACCCTCGGTCACGTGATAGAGTGGAGAATTCTCCCGCCGGGGCTGGGCGATTGCTCTGGGTCGAGGTAACCCCGTTTATATGCGCGCTATTGTGATTTCGGGCGCTTGATTCTGATAGGAGATAGCGTTTTGGTTCGTGCTCAGCCTGTTAGGCAGCGCTCTGTTGACTCGATTGCTGGCGAATCGCGCCAAGCTAATCTCTCAAAAACGTGTTTCAAAGGATCTGCACGGTCGAGCGGCTTCTCTTCGGGTATCCTAACAACGACCTCGCCTCGACTCAACCTTAATTTGGTCATATGAGTGCGGTGTTGGGTTTGACGCCAGGCGCGAATTGCGAAAAATTACATTATTTTGCTTACAGGTCAACTAAAAGCTAGGCAGTACACTGTTTGCTAGCCGTTTCATACTCGGCCGTGGAACAAAAGCTGAAGCGTTGCTTAGCGCATTCTTTATTCTTGATGCACTCCAGCACTGGGGTCAGCGTTGTAGGGGTGATCTCTATCACAAAGTGGAGCCGCTCAGCCTCCAATTCAACTAAACAACTATACAGAAACTTCAGCGTCTACAAACAACTCTATAGTACTTTACAAAAGAACTAAACCGATTGCTTCTATGAGCCCACAACACTTTGCTCAGCCTTCTCCAACGCAAACGCAAACTTGGCCAACAACTCCTCCCTTTCCTCCAACCCTACACTCACCCTCACAAGTCCAGTCTCAACCCCATACGCCTCAGCCCAATCCAACTCGGCATAATGCGCCAAAATAGTATACGGACACGCCAGAGTAAAATTCGTACCCAAACTCGGGCCCTTTGCGCAATCCAAATTATCGAAAAACGCGCGAGAAGCGTCGAGCGTGGTAAACGTGACCGAGAACAAGCCGCTAAATCCGCTTGGGTACGGACTGTCTTTTATGTTGAGACGACGGCAGGCGTCGTAGTTTTCGCGAGTTTGCCATTTGGGGTAGTAGACTTGTTTTATGACGGTTTTTGGAGAGGGTGAAGGCGAGGCGGCGAGGGAGCGGCTGTGGAGAAAGTCGCAGAGGGCTTCGGTGTTGGAGTTGATGGTGTGCACGCGGGGGATAAAGTCCCGCGAGTTTCGTTCCATGAAGACTGAGTCTTCGCCCCAGTAGACGTCTTCGTATTGAGCTTTCATTTGGTCTTTGAGGGCCTTGTAGTGTCTTCCTTGAGGATTGAGTACCAGGCTAAGTGTATCAACTGTGAGTCAGAGGGTTTATTAGTAAGAAAGAGCTCCTACCTTCCACCCATGACATTGACCTCCCCACTAAACACCTTCGACAAACTACTCACAACAATATCCGCATACGGCAGAACCTCGACATTCACAAAGCTCCCAACAGTCTCATCGACCACAATCAGGAAATCGTGCTTATCTGCTAGTGCCCGAAGCCTTTGGAGGTTGGCGGAACGCAGCAAAGGATTCGATGGGAACTCAGTGTATAGGGCTAAGATTGGCTCTTGCTCTAGCACCGACTCGAGCTGGCTGATATCAGAATCGAGTCCGAGTCCGAAAAAGTGGCAGCCTGGTCCCCATTTTTGCAAGATCTTGAGTGTGTCAGTGTACGGGAACCTTGAACCCAGCGCAATAAGTACAACATACGAGTTAAAGAAGAGAGTAAGAGATTTACCCAAAGCATATACTCTTATGTTGCGGACGCGCAGCAAGTGCAAGCTGATGCGAGGTCCATATAGCGGACATACCCGTCGGGAACAAAAACACATCGTCCTCGGTAACGTCCACACCTCGCTTGCTTGCACCTAGCTCGGGCGTCTCAGCAGGCGGAGAATCGTCGACGAGTACACCTGCGATACGACGCCGTAGAGCCATCTTGGCCAATGCGGCTGACGCTCTAGGGAGATTCCGCCCATATCGCTCTTCGACGTAGGTGTCGTGCTCAGAGTTTACGTTTTCGACTGAAGGAATGGGTTGGTTTTGGATAGGTGGTGTTTG
>WSTH01001730.1:0-11056 GCA_019616345.1 Ceratobasidium sp. 395
CCCATATGACCTGCCTTTAGAGGAGATCACAAACAGGTTTCTTGGATCTACCATGAGATTTCCGGGAGCCCACACAATTCGCTCTCCGCCTGGACCAATCAGCCACCCATCATCATTCAACTCATAATCATATGGAGTAGGCGAGACTGAGGAGCCTGAGACCAAAGATTCAACCAAAGGTTTAGAGACAACCCGTCAACTCATTGAGATACCTACGAATTTCGTGCTGCGTACCTTGAGGGTTTCCTGAGCCCCTATCCAGCGGCCCGGAAACCGATTGTGTTACCGCTGACTCCCTTTCGGCTAGTGCTTCCACTGCAGGTGTGCCAGAAACGTCCCACACACGGATGGTGTGGTCATCTGAGCCAGACACAAGTCGTTTGCCGTCAGGCGAGAACGAAACTGAAGTGACCCCGCTAGCGTGACCTTTGAGTGGTTGACCCACGAGTTGTCCAGTGCTTGCATCCCAGATGCGTGTAGTCTTGTCCGCGGAGCCAAATGCAATATACTCGCCGTTCGGTGAGTATGTCACCGTATAAACTTTATACCTATGACCTGTGAGAGGCTGGCCAACAGACCTCCCAGTCTTGGTGTCCCAAATGCGTATCGTCCCATCAGAAGACCCAGACACGATATATGCACCATCAGGCGAGTATGCAACTGAGTAAACCGGGTGGGTGTCACCCTGGAGTAGCCGACCTACGGCTTGCCCAGTTTTTGCATCCCAGATGCGGACTGTCGTGTCCCGAGAACCAGAGGCAATGTGAGCGCCATCAGGCGAGTAGGCGACTGACTGGACTGAAAGTGCATGCCCTTCAAGTGGTTGGCCAATGGGCTGCCCGCTGTGTGTGTCCCAGATACGAACTGTCAAGTCATCAGATCCAGAGGCGATAAATGCACCGTCAGGCGAGTATGCAACCGACCAAACCCAGCCTGTGTGACCCTCGAGTGGCTGTCCTATAGGCTGCCCAGTTTTTGCGTCCCAGATGCGGATGGTGTTTTCATATGAGCCAGAGGCAATGTGGGAGCCGTCAGGCGAGTAGGCGACTGATGTGACTGCACGCCCGTGGCCCTTGAGCGGCTGGCCGACGGGCTGCCCGTTACGTGCTTCCCAGATTCGAACGGTGTTGTCATCGGAGCCGGAAGCGATGTATGCGCCGTCTGGTGAATACGTGACAGAAAGTATCGGGCTCGAATGACACTGCTCAGGCTGATTGTCAGAGCTAGGTACCAGAGATTCACCGTCAGGAGGGTAGCCCAAGCTTCTTTTAACTTGAACTAGACCCGTTATTCTTGGCAGATAATGTCTCGACATGGGTCTATCTTTTGGCCAGAATGCAAGAGTTGAAAGATAGATATGAGGCGTACTCTGGGACGCAGGACTGCCTGAGAATCGCTCCAAAAACTGCCAGGCGTCGTGTACAAGATCACGTATGGTATCCTCAAACCGCACTGTCTAGGAACGAATAAGTCAACATAGCGTGGACGGGTACGGTGGCGTACCTGCAGCCACTTGTGCAACTGACGTAGCATATTGCTCCCTTCACAGTTTGCACTCCTCAGATTCAGCACCTCCATGCTAAGCAGCAATCGGGTGGCGACGATATCGTGCAGTGTCGCAGATAAATTTGTAGAGTAGCCGGCAAGCCTTGTATGGTGTCCCCAGTACTTACATGCGTAGAGTAGCCTCGACGATATTCTCATGCTAGCAGTTTCCTGGATGCCTGGGACATCTCTGTCGAGGACGTACGACGAAGGAAGGCCACAAATGTTGAATGGTGGATCTGGTAGCTTGATCAAGTCAAAACAGGCTTGCGTGAGCCTTGTATGATATTGCTCAGGGTCGCAATAGAAAGCCCCAGACCGAGCAATGTCGAACAAGTAGCTTGAGAACGAGGAGTGCAACACCGACACTTTCCCGCCTTCGGAAACTGACAGTACTGGTGCGAGCGAGCTTATTAACTCAGCAGCGACAACACCCGTCCAGTCCTTGATGTCGCTCAAAGCCAGATCCTCTTGAGCGCAAGTCACTGTTCCCAGCACCTTCATCATCCTATCGATTGTGTTCTCTGCCGTAGCGTTGCTCGACACCCACCTAAGCAGCCTTGTATAGAACATGTCGACGTCCGACAGGTCAGACTCTTCCAGAACCTGTCTAAGTGTCTCGAACGCCGCTTTTGGTTCGGATCGGTCGACCAGCTGTGCATGCACGCTCCAATATCGGCACGCATACAAGCAGTGTGGGGATGTTAAGTCCAGGATCCCGTTGAGCTGAGAGGGTAAGTCATCTTGCTGAGTCGCCATATGAGACTCAGGGCCAGGAGGTCTAGTTGTCGATTCTTTGATCAAGTTGAAGCAAGTCTGCGCTAGCCAGACGTTACATCTTTCAGGGTCACAGTAGTATTTTCCAGAGCGACGCTGATCGAGTAGGTAGCTCGAGAACGTCTTGTGCCGAGTTGTCACCAGCCGCCCCTCTTCCGACACTTGCAGCAGCAGTTTCGACGCTTGCAGCAGGTAGCGCTCTAGCCGCGTGATGTTGAGACTGAGCAACCCGGCCAGAGCATCTGCTGGCAATGGCTCACGTGCGCAGATGACTGTATGAATCAGTCTCTCCGTTTCCGCCCGCTGCGGACCCCCAAAGCTATCCGATTCCAACGCTGCTTCTAGCATTGCGTTGTATACGGGGTCCATTCCCTCGCCGTTTGAATTGTTTGCAGGGGCAGATGAGTTGAGTAGTTGTTGCAGTCTCCGTGTGCGTTCAGCGCTCCCAAAGTGGTACCCATGCGTGATATACCGAACGAGCACTGCTGCCTGATAAAACGATGAATCTGAGAGATTGACGAGGTGCTCTAGGCCATCTGTAGACGGGTGTGTGGCAGATAGCTCTGCCTCCATGAAGGTCTTGATGTCTTGTCGAACCAGCGAAGGGTCGAGTGTACTCAGTCTCGATTCAAGAACCGCGTCGTTCCCTTCTTCACTTCGTATGCGATACAAAAGATTAGACCTAGGGCGACTAGTAGTCAGGAACTTGATTGGTAGAGTTGAAGCGTAGGTTGGGAGAACCCCAAGTATCTGATCTACGATGTCTTGGTTCTCGCACTCGTCCAAAGCGTCCACTACGACCACGACGCCAGTAGGGAAGGTATATCCAACTATTCTTAGGGGCGTGACGATCAGACGTTCAAACTGGTCCTGGATAGACAGGGTCTGTAGATCGATGGCCTGATCGAAAGTATTCGAGATCGCACACAGGAACGGACGAGAAAACAGAGCAAGCTGGTACGAGATACTGGGCAGTATGGCCTTGGCATCCCGGCACTCAGACGACCATCGAGCACAGAAGAAGCTCGCGGCAAGCTTGCCGGCGCTCTTGAGCTCCTCGCAGAAGCTATACGCAATAGTCGTCTTACCAGTCCCGGGGGTGCCGTTGAGCCAGTATAGCTTTTGGTGGTTGTTATAGGATGCCCAGATGTGTAGCTGCTGTAAAACACCAGCGCATGTATTCGGTGTGCAACCGTTCCGTCCGGTACTGTAAGAGTCCGAAGAGTCGTAGCGTGCCGCTGTAGACTGGGGTAGACGAGCAAGAGCGTGATCCTGCGGCAAATGGTTTCGCTTCGTCGAATCCAGGATGGTAGCGGTGTGACTCACATAGTCTGCCTCATTTACTTCACCCCATCTCGTCTTTTCGCTCAGCTGTACAGAGTTAGATCCTCGCATACGCCTCGAGGAGACTCAACCGAAACATACCACGAATCGTATGATCACCACTCGTATACGGCCATATGCTTGCAGTATCCCGCCAATCTCTTCTTTGATCTCGTTGTCCTTTCCAGTCTCGCCCTCCCCCTGCTTCAGTCGCATAGACTTAACCACTGTGTCCAAGCACCTTTGAGAGATTTAGCAAAACAATGTGACGAGGCTGTATGCTCGTGACGTACTGCGCTAGATTGCCGACTCTGCCTTGCCCCGGGCTTGATGATACTGCTCCGTGGAGGTAGCCGGACAGCTCCCGGAACAAGTCGTTCAGATCGGCTCGGAGGCTTCCGTACTCGCTATGAGCCCGCGCTTCATCCTGTTCCAGTCATTCACCTGCGGTGAGCATCTCATGTGATAGCTAGCACGCCTAAGACTCACGTCGAACGTCTCGATGCAGTCACGAAGCTTCGCGACCGCAGTGATTAGAAGTCGAGGGACATTGGTTGTCTGATTAAGCGACGTAGTCAAAAATCTCAGTCCGTCCCAGTCAATAGGGTCTAGACGAGTACTCTGCACGAGGTTGTGGCTGCGACTACGGCCACGGAATGGCTTGATCAAAAGACGTTTAAGAAGGCGCAAGCCGCGTTTGAGTTTTGCGAACATAGTGGTGAGGTGACGGTCGATCGCAAGTTTTGAATGTATTTAGCGGTGTAGAATACTAGTAGAGGAGGTCTCTGTAGAGAGGCGGGTCGTTGAAATCGACATCGTGTTTGCGGTGAGGCGCTGGGTGCCTTGAGGCTGTTGCATGTGGGAACATACCACATGACTAATTTCAGATCGGCAAAACGACAAACCCTCTTGCATTCCCGCCTAGCCGAGCCTACCAGCTAGTGCCTAAAGCCTTAAAAAATGCTCAGTTTTGAGCGTTTTACACTGCAAGAATAGGCGCTGCTAAAATGTGTGGGACTGAGCTAAAATTTTCTTGGGGTATACGCTACAATGGCATTCACCGTTATTTGCGGTTTGCAAAAGTACTCGCCAAGCGCCAAAAAATCTTGTCATTTGTAGCTTCGCAAAAATCAACGTACTTTGACCAAATTAAGTTCAATCTCCATGATATCTAGCTCATCAGACTCGCGTGATATCCAGAAATATTATACCACATCCGAAACTCGCTTTGGCCAACTTTACAAAAGGTCAACCCACTGGGAATTAACGTTCTCCTATTTAGGAATATACTATTAGGCTTGAATAAGCTGTAGGATCAAAATGGCCTTTTTGCTGTACAAATTGGACTTGATTTGGTACGGTGATTTTTGCAATGCCCCGAACGACAAACTTTTTCTCGGCGCTTGGCGAGTACTTTTGCAAATCGGTTAACGATGGGATGCACGCTATTCGATGATACGGTCTGAACGAGGCGCGCCAGCTCATTGGATCAACTAAGGTATCATCGTACAAGTCTCAATCATAAGATTATTCAAATAATGCTTGGATAAGTGTTGAACACACGAGACATGCGTGGGTTCTGGGAGAAAATGGTCGCTCCGAGAAGATGAGGGGAAGGCTACAGGCACTGTTTTCGACGGTAAGTATTGATTATAAGCCGGGTGTATAATGAAATATATGAGACCTCATCTAGTGCAGACGCATTTCCGCCCAAGACTCTGCTACAGCACGATCTGGGTAGCGCTGAATAAATAGAAGTGATTTAGCTCGGAAGGGCTCATTGACATAAGACATACCCACTTTCTCGCATCTATCTTGGGCAATGCAATTGTCACGTCGTTCTCTCCAAGCTCTAGGATGTAAAACGCAAGGAGAACGTTGAAAGCGGCGTGAAATCGAAGTTATATGCGCATAGATATTAAAGTAGTACTGTACCGCAAATGATTTGGCGAAACAATGACATCTTGTAGCGCCTTGGTACCTCCTAGAAAATATACGGGCGGTTCAGCCAAACCTGGATCTCGAAGATACCGTAAATACACAAACACTCGCCTCCGGCAGTGACAAGGTATCGGGCAGCTCGGCGTTCAATGCTGTTTGCGTTTCCTGTTGCCCACGCCGCAGGGGCGGAGGGACGAACACATTGGAAAGGTTAGGAGAAAGCACAATCATTGAACATTGAAGGAGTGCGAAGGAGTGACATACAGTGATCTCAGCGGATCGTCGCTAATAGAGTACCGAGATGTTTGTACTGGTCGTATGCGATTGTGTCTGCTAAGCGAAGGTTGTTGTAGCCCCGTTCGGTTTGAAGGGCGTGTTCGTTGCCGATGTTGGGCTGTGAAAAATACACAAAATAGACTATCAAAGCGAAGATATACTGAGGCCTACTGACCGATTTCATAGGTAACGATAAGTAACATCATCTTCCTCCACACATCTCCCGGTGATCGTCTTCCGTATATTGTTCAAGGTTCGTCTTTCCTTTGGGCAAGATCTCAGCGGGCAGATAGTTGCACCAAACTTATGATGGGCGAGCTAGAGGCGATGAGCGATCGCCATTTGACGGGGGATCGGGATGGAGACGGGTGATTGAATCGGTAGATTGCGGACAGGAAGTCAATGCACGCTCCGAAGAAAGGGAGAGGTGGAGGTGGAGCAGCTGTTGAGCAATTCGCTGTTGTGAGCTCGCATAAAAGCGAAGGAGATATATACCAAAACTACGCACCGTATCCTTCAGGGTAGCTCCCGCAGTCCCATTTTCCAAGTAAATAGGTCCCAGCGTTCGCAAAGAGGTCAAAGCTGCGGTACTGAGCGCTTATTACTAGGCTGTTCGAAGGCTACGCCAAACGTTTCGGTGTATCCAACCATATTCGTGATTACAACTACAAGGAGTTAAGGAGACTGGCTGAGCAAAGTGCTCAACGCTCTCGGCACATCCTGATTGAGTGGCGGAAACTGGCCTCAAAAATGGGGGGATGCATCACGTGGGATGCTATGGCATGGAATTAATTTACATCCGAGCGCTACCCAGCGAGACATCAACACGACCAGCAGAACCTTCTTCTCCACCAACGACCTTTACAACACCATGCTCATTCAGAACCCTGCGTCTACCAGCAACACTCAAAGGCTATGCGAATGAACTCGAGGGCTAGCTGCTTTTGCGACTATCGTTCGAGAGATGACTTGGACCGATCTAACGAACATTGTTGTGATGGCTGCGAGGACTCATAGCAAGAGGTGAGTACTAGCTGCCTGCTAGGCGAAGTCATCGGCTGAAAGGGGCAATTAGTAGGTACAAAATCCTGCGGCGCTCTTTCGGCTCGGCTCGGCTTGGCTCAACCCTAAACTTGAGCTCGTGGAACTCGTCATCCTAACCCACCGGCTCAGACCCGGCGTCCAGTATCCATGCTAAGTGCGTCTGACGACGAAGAGGAGGAAGAAGAACCTTGTCATCACCACCGCCACCATCGTGGAGTCGTTCGTCAAGGCTTGGTCACCGAGCTGTCTCCTCCCGCTTCTCCCCGTTCACGATTCAGCCGAGCGCAAGAGAGGGAGCCGGAGGCGTATGCCGATGGCGAGCCGACTCCCGATATGCTAAGCGCCGTCGGCCCTTACGCTGGGCTGGCGGGGCCTGTATGACGCCTGGCGAGCGCTGTTGGTCGCGCGAAGATGATGAACGCGCTCGGGGGAGGAAGTAAGAGGGGATCTGAGACTGCTCAGTCACCGGAAACGTGAGCATGTCTCCTCTATTTTCTCGCTGGGAAATCTAACAGAGTTTGTTTGGTGTTCTAGTTTGTCCGAAGGGTCTGCTGTCCTGATTGGCGCAAGTGCAAAAGGCAACGCTTCTACTGCCGGAGAACGAGCTGGCGAGCCGAGCCACCATCATGGCCCGCACGCTCATCTTCATGACTCTAATGTGCCTTTGAGGAGTTCGGAAACGAAGCGAGTCTAGTGCGTTCCCTAGTTTTTGCTACGGCTTGACGTTGTCTGATCATCTGTTTTTTGTATAGTGTACCACTCATAGACGAAGTCGTAAGTCCACCCTTTTCATCCTCGCACCGGCACTGGTTCTTGATGTTTTTCAATAGATTCGAGATGTGAAAAGACACAGGCATCACCCGAAGATTCTGTACCCGGGTTACCCAGGCTATCCGAACTATCCGCCCTACTACCCGTACCCGTACCCCTATCCATACGACGCGGAGTATAGCGATGTCTCAGATGACGAGCACAGGCACCATCACCATCATCGCCCGCATTCCCGTCATCGGTACGAGTCTGAGCGTGAGCACGAGCACGACCATCACCACGGCCGCCATCATCCGCACCACGCTCCGTTCTACCCACCCCCGCCGTGGTTCGATTCGTTCCACCCTGGTCCGGTCCATCCCCATAACCAGGCGTACAACCCGGCGCCACCTACACACCATCGCATCCCCTTCTCGGGCCCGCTTTACGCTTCGATCCCGGCTCTCTCAAACACCTTCGACCAGAATCGGTCGGCGTTCTATTCGCTACCGGTCCCGCCTACCACGTTGCTGCGAGACCTTCAAGAGGCGCGGGCTATGCAAGTCCCGGCTGAACCGGCTCCAGCAGCTCGAGCTGCGCCGAACCCGGCTGATCGACAGGAGTTCTTGAAAGGGTTCGAGTACTTGTGTAGCGAGACGGATATGCTGAAGGGATTGCCGGTGTTGGCGTACCAGGTTCGTTTGACTCTCTAGTTTTTTGTTATCATGATAGTTACTAAAATATTGTGCGGAAATAGGAATGTCAAGCCTTCTACATCGATGCAGTCTATCGCCGCCTCTCCGACCTCGTCCAAGTCCGTTTTGCCGAGCGCCGCGGGGACGATATCATCAACCGCGTTCATCTCGTTCAGCGCAACCGACTCGCATTCGGCACCGTCATGCAATACCGACCCAAACTCGACGTCGACCTCGTCTTGCCCGGCGACTACATGCTCCGCCGCTGGGTCGTCGACGCCAACGCCTCTGCCGACGAAAAGCCGCGTACGATCGCCAAGGCGTTCAAGCTCGACGCTGCGTCTGTCCATCGTGGAGAGATCGATGCCAAGGACCTCGGATGGACTATCAAGGCCGTTCTGGCTCAGCTAAACGGAAGTGTTGACCAGTATATTTTCCCGGGTGGAACAGGCGAGGCCGGCAAGTATCTTGGCTCGTTCGATAGTTCGGCGACGGCCGAGGGAACGAACCGGATCCGGCTGATGACTGTCGACCCGAGCCCGGTGAGGGTGAACGTGTTTATCAAAGTTGCGATCGAGGTCGGCGGGCAGGAGATGGTAGTTGGTGTCGATCAGGCAAGCGCTGTCAGCGCCGGGAAATACCAGGTACGTTCTGCTTTTCACTTTTCTGAGTTCACTTATCTAACAGTGCGACGCTAGATGGTCAAGCTCATTCGTCAGCCCAACGGCCCGCTCGGCGAGTCGCCCGTATCGTCCATCGAGCGTTCGGCCCTCATCGCCCTCGGCTGGTGGAAGCGTGGAGTCGTCCAAGGCGACGTCCCGTCCAAGACTCCTCCGGGCAAACCCAAGCTCCGCGCGAGCCATTTCGGAATCGCGCTCAAGGCTCTGCACGCCCTCGACCCGTCTGACGAGCTGTACGTCCCGCACTCGAAGCTCAAGACACAGGTGTTCGGATTCGCGCTGGTGGCGGATGTGATGTGGAAGATCGCGAGTTACCTGAAGAGGTCGTACGAGAGTCCAATCCTGATTGCCGCGGCGAATGGCCCAACGACTGCCGGGCCGAACGGGCTGGCGGCTACAGCGGAGTACATGTTCCCTCTCGTGAGTTGATTTTGCTTTTAATTGAAGTGGATGGCGGCTGAAGTACCTGGTTTAGTCATCGTGCGGGACCATGGAGGCGTTGTACACACAAGCAGCCTCGAATGCTGGCGAGATCGATACGCTGAAAGGAAGCGGAGTGTTGGATGATCTAATCGCGTTCTTGCAACCCAGGCGACCTACAAGTGGCGCCGCTACTTCGACCACTCCTGCTGCTGCTGCTTCGGCCACCCCTGCTGCAACCGCTTCCACGACTACTGCTAACGCTGGCGGCTCCACTTCACCTTCAGCTTTATCCGGCTTGACTTCCAACGCTAAAGTAACTCTTGGTCCGCAAGGCGTGACGGTTGCCGGGGATGCCACTAAAGGGTCGACTAGTCTTGCCGGAGGGGTCATGCTTGGTCAACAAGGGGTCCAGGCGGCAGATCTCAAGGCCGCTACAGAACAAGGCGCAGTTGCGGGGGCCGTGAGTGCCCCTCCTGGAGGACCGACCACTGTCAACGTTGACGTCAAGAGCAATGTCCCGTCTGGAAGTAACGAGGGAGCGCCTGTCGCTGCTGGTGGAGTGCAGCCGGCTGCTACGGGTTCTGGCTAAGAGGTGTAAAATGCTTGAAAGTTGTAGAGAATCGGTTGTTTGCACTAGCGTCTTGGTCTCATGGCCGACGTAACCTTCTGCCCAATCTCGTTTGTGACTCATTCGTCTCATGATTTACCTTTGTGGCCTCAATAATTTTCAATATATATGCGTTTGACTAGCATCCTGAACTGAAGAAAAGTACGAGAGATAAGGTATTAGCGTAGCATTTCAATAGGTGTATTGCTTTCACTGCACCATTCATCTTTTGAGGGTATGTATGCGTGCAGATGGTACTAGTCGGTATAGGTCGAAATGTTTGTTGACGGTATAACCGTCGGGCAGCTTGTCACGTGGTGCACTGAATCTAGCGGAACGAATCAACATCCAAGCATCATTCTCATCTCCCTCTAGGCAGTTGTATTCAAAGTCTGTCGGCTACCTGTAGCAAAGCGTCGATACTCGAGTCAATAACTCGAAACAGTAACCGAGTCAAAGGTACGCGCTGGAGTCGACTCACGCATGCAGTATGAAAATTACTACAGCGCATATAGCGACTTGGATTGTATTTCTCTCAAGTATGTAGAGCGGCCTATGCGCCGGTTTGTACCTCATTCTCCAGTATCAATTCACTCTTTTATGTGTTCATTCTCGGCTATATATAAATGATTGCTACATTACTAGTACAAAAAAGGACAAACGTTCACCGCGAATCCATCGCGCAAGTAACACGCATTTTGAGCTAACGACTCCAAGGTAAAAGGAGTCGAGGGGAAGAAAAATGATAGAGACGAAGCCAAAAAAAAAAAAAATTAGAAAGCCTCAGGCTGCGGTTTCAGCAAACTCGAGGCGGTCAAAATCGGCGTGGGGGTAGTGTTCCTTGACGAGCTCCATGACGTAGTGACCCGGAGTACCAAACGTGATATGGTCAGACTTTCCCTTAGGCATGCCGGAGTACACTGCGGGAAGTCGCAGGATTTTAACTAACTCCGATGGACTCTATCGGATTTTCTGACAGTCCACGCGGGATTATC
>WSTH01001731.1:0-11050 GCA_019616345.1 Ceratobasidium sp. 395
AACCCAAGTGCCTCAAACTCCCCCCACCGCATGTCCGTTAGGCTGCTATACTTGGCGTCCTCGGCTCCAGTAGCTGGAGCGGTTAAGCTGCTGGTCTCGCTGGAGAGCCACCCTCCGTGTCCATTGTCGCTCGACGGCCCGCGAGAGTCTGGTGCGGATGCCGAGATATCCAGACGCTTGCGGTAGGCATCTGTGTAGCGTGCCTGCAACCCACTGTGTTTGGGCACCACGCGCAGCCACTCGGCCCGACCAGAGAGATCGCCCTCGCCCGCCCAGCCCGCCGCACTCTGAACCAGATCCGGGCTATATAACCGCACGTTCCTTCGGACGCTAGCGACGCGTACCGTCCGCGCACCACGACGTACTCTGTCCAAATCCGCCTCGCCTGAGCTTGAGCGCGGTAGCATGGACGGGTAACCCCGGATCCAGTCTTTGAGACGAGATGGGAGCCCACCGGTGCCTGGAGTCTTGCGGCGTTGGTTATCATCCTCCCAACGAATATGAGCGAGCAGGAGGTGTTCTGTTGCGTGTGCGGCACGATGGAAGGTGGTTAAAGTGGAAGAAAATGTGGCTGTGGAGGCGGGAACGAGGCCAAATATGAGAGGACCAAAGTACCCGGCTAGCATCGATGGGGTTAGACCCGACACTGTTGAGTAAGCCACGAGTCGCGAAAGGAGTGTGAACAATGAGGTGAAAATGGGTCGAGCTGGGGGTGGAATGCCCGGGAGTATTGAGACAAAGTGATTTGGTGGATAGCGTTGAGCTGCAATACAAATAATCAATTATAATTCTTTCCGATCGCGGACATACGCACACTGCTCGCTCATTCGCCAGGCACGATAAACCTCAAAGTCCATGAAGCCATGCGTTTCAGTGCCATTGACTATGCGAACGATGCGCGCTAATCCCCATCTAACAGAGAAAGGTCAAATATGTGCGGGAAGCAAAGTGAATCCAACTTACCGAATTGTCATTGCGACTTCATGGGGGCCGGCAAAGCGAGCTTCTTCCCGGAAACGAGCATCTCCAGCGCGAGAAACAGGATCAGAGCAAGTGCCGAGAAACGCGCGGATCAGATTCCGGACACGAGGCGCCGACACGTCGAGAGCCTGTGTGGAAAAGAGCAGGGGGGTGGATAGACCTATGACGGGGTGTGAGCGAATATTAACGCCTAAACGAATTACTCCAAGTTACCTCGAAGGGTGAGCTCTTCGCCTAATATGTTGAGCAGGCGGTGGACGTCCTCGAGGGAAAGAATGACATCCTTCTCAGTATAGAAATAGCCGTATGGCTGACGCGAGGGGTCTTCGCGTTCAGTAGAGGTTGGTGCGGAGGGAATATAGCGGGGCAGAAAGCCACCGGCCTGGAGCGGCGGGAGTTGGGATTGCGCTGTAGGAAAAATTAGAATAAATCTTGTGGTAGTAGTAAATACGCACCTGGGAGTTCCGGCTCTGGGGAAGAGCCACGCAGAAAGCTGGGGCGGTTGTCTTTGGGGATGCTGATGGTGCGCTGCCGCTGGGACTTGTCCTTTTTGTCCTTTTTGTCCTTGTCTTTTCGGGGCAAGGGGGGCAAGGTGTCTGACTTGCGGGCCGCACCGACCCGGCCAAACTCGTCTGAAGCGGCCGGGGCCTGGGAGTTGCGAGCGGTCTGGGAGGTGGTCCGGGCGCGGGAGAAGAGCGACTGCATGGGTATAGGATTATGTTATAAGCCGAGTGACCAGACGTCGGGGAAGAGCCAACAGCAGGTGTTGAGCACAAGTACTACGTCCAGCGAGCAGGATGAAAATACGCGTTGTTCACAAAACAGTGTTACGCTCAGCTCTGCTTCCGGCCACTCCGGGCCCTCCCCGATATTAGCAAGGGTCCTCCGATCAGGGTCTTGACAACCGCGCCTACTTTGTCAGCAGCGCGTCACGGGCGCGCATCCAGTCCAGCTCTGTTTTCTCAGGTACCCCAGACCAGGAGAACGGCCGAGTTCTCACTCTGAGGATTCCCACTAATACCAGCATGAGCGTGGCCGCCATCTGGTTTCGCTGGCAACCAGGCTACCAAGAAGCATCAAGCCGCCAATATACTTCAACCGTTTTGATCCAGCCGACCTGGGCAACGCTAAATGTAGACCTGCTGAGCCCATCTCTCCCGCGTTGAGCGCCACCTTTCATCTAGCCGGGCGCGAAGTGTTTCTCTTCGACTGCTGGTGGCTATTCACCCCTCTCGATCACATCACAAGTTGACATTATGCAATAATGTATTTGCGCCCTGCGAACGATTGTTTTGATGGGTACTTGGTTGTCGTTTCAGCCATTAACTACATATCACTTTCCCATCTGCCAAGCATTGCTCTATACGAATCAATCAAGTTATTTTGGGCACTCGGAGCCAGTAGTTCGATACCTTAATACTCTGATTAACACATACTTACGCGTATTCGCAGGGCCCGCTTCAAGTAGCTAAGATACACACCCTAAGTCAGAAAATTAAGCTGGATTTCAGTCATCCTGTCCCTTAGTATTCAACCGCTACGGTCATTACGGCGACATTGCTGCATCGTCGTCCTCGTACCACAACACAAGTACTCCATTCTGACCCATCCCTAGTAAAACTCTTGGGTCCAACGGATTCATCATCGCTCTCAAGATTTGAAAACCGAGTTCCCCATCTCGACCTCTAACGCGAACTTTGAAATGGGGGAGCTCAACTGAGAAATACCTCGAATAAGCACCGAGTAACAGGCCATGAGGAATTCCACAGACGCACCCAAGTCAACCGGATGATAAACCTCCCTCGTTTTGGCACGGCGCTGACTTTTATCCTCTTCAAATTTTCTCCTTCTCGCCGCCAGAACTGTTGGAGTGCACATATGTTTATGCATATTGATCACATGCACCGTGTCGGTTTCGCTGGCAAGCACTAGATCTGGCCATGTTGGGCATACATCCAGTCGCCACTCGTATTCCGGTTCATCTCCTTCTCTCGGAAGCTTGAGATCCGCCACCTTCATATACGAGCCTTGCCCTCGATCAAAATCATACCAACCTTTGCGATATAGCATACTTACGACTCTCGTGATAATCCTATCACGTTGCTGCGTCAAATCTCGCGCATATACCAGCATATCCTCCACTCACCTGGAAACTTGGCTTCACCTCCCACTCCTTTGGCTCGTACCCGTCGGGAGCAAACCGCTTGAGGTCCAGCCACCGCCACAGCTGAACTGTGCCGTTGAAGTCGTTTTTGTTCGTGGTCGTAGCTTTTGACTTGCTGATGATCAGATCGGGAGTAACCCTACGCGTAGTGTTTTAGTATTTCTCTCGTTCGTAGCAAGTTTAAGTCCGTACCATCGAATGAAATCTACAGCACCTTCATGAAGGTGTGTACAGCTAAAGAGCGGGAGCTCCACCGTACTGAAATTGACACCAACCAGCGGCTGAGTCTCGGGCGTCGGAAAGTCGGGAATACGCCAGATCTTTACCGCGCGATCCGCCTAAAAGATACAGCTCACTCAACCGCACTCCAGGAAGCACGAAAAACCTACTCCACCGGTAATCACAAATGGTTTGGTCGGATGGAAATCCTATACCCTATCACAGTGAGTTAAACTTTCTTCCACATTTGGTACACTCACCGCACACATCACCCACGACTGGTGGCCACCTAGACCAGCGGCTGTACCTTTAAACACCGCAACGCACACTCCTTTCCCGTGTCCAGCTCTATCTCTATCTGGAACACCTCCAGCCGGACCGGTTCGTGAGACCAAAGCATTCGAAGGAATGACGGCCGGTTCTTCTTGCAAGGTAAGCTACGACCCAACCGTCAGTCTCATCAACAGTTCAGATTCATGATACCTACTGCGCCCATATCCAGGTCATCCACGGTTAACTCCCTGCGCCCACCTCGTCCACCCCGTCCACCTCGTTTGCTTCTTCCACCCCTCTCTTTTTGATTCGCCTTTTCGGCAATATTCAGCATTCCAGGCCAGTATGCCGGTGCAGCAGTTGTGTCGACGGGATCGGCCAAGCTCCACATTCGTGCAGTCCAATCCTCGGATGTGGAAAGAATATAGTTTGGGCGAATAGGATGGGTGGTTAGATGGGTTATTGGCTAAAACCTTGGTCATCTCAGGTGTAAACGGAAGAATCGAGTGACTTACACCACCATGTCCCGTCACAGCCCCGACTCTTTCCCAACTCTCCACATCCACGATTCTGATTGTAGCCTGGTCGCCTGCAAAGACAACCAGCGGATGAAGAGTATCGAAATCCAACGCCCAAGTCACAGCTCGAAGCTTCGGGATCTCGTTTGTAGGCTCGTCCTTCGGCCTGGCTCCAATTCGTTTACCCTTCTTTTTCACATTATCCGAGCCCGACTCCAATCCCACCTTGCTAGTTTTCAGATGTCGTACGGTCATGAGTACGTTGTCTCTTGTCTGTACTAGTCTCAACTAACGCGCAAACAAACGCTCAGTGCTCAAATAGATTCCGTCACGCCCCGCAGAACATACCTCGTCTCCCGCGTAAATCGCGACGCACCCCATCCATTTACGTATAATCCGCAACCAAACTTCCTCCGCGCTTATTGGCTCATCCTCGGCGGGTAGCGTACCTCGTGGGACCTTGCGTCTTTGTTGGTTCGTAGTATTAGCCCAAGTCGTAATACGCTTCCCTCCCCAGAGCGTCTTGAGGCTATCCTTATGCCAAGGAAAAAATGCCGCGTTCGTCAAGTTTGGTGCATTCTTATCGTCTGTGAATAGAGTTTCGTCCTGTATGTCATTCCACCGCCGTGTTATACGTCAGTTAGCAGCGGCTAAGATACTAGATAATATACCTGCAAGATACTCTTGAGTTTATATCCATGAGGTAGCTCATCGCTAGTTGACGGTTGATCCTCGTAAATGTCGGACCTTTGTATAGCAATTCGTGAGGGGCTAGATCTAGTTGAGTGGGTGTCTACGTACGACATCATTCGAAAAAGCAATGAAATGATTTTAGAAAACTTGAGGCTGGAGGCATAGATAATCCATAAATGAGAGGACAATCGCCCGAAACGAAGGTGATTGGGTCGTGGAGATTGCGTAGAGGAGATACACCGCGATCTCGTGACACCACTGTTTGGACACCGACGAAATATACAGGACCACCCGCTCAACCCAAGTTATACCCAAATAATCCTCCTCGAAAACCCACCACCACAATTCTCGGGTTTCACCATGAGACAGTAGTATAACAAGTTGCCCTTACCACTAGACTACCATCCGGCGCCTGATAACTAACCCTATCACCCCGATATTCGGTTTCTCACTGATCGGGGTTCGGTCGCATATAGTCAATGATTCAACACTTTCAGGCTCGACGGCCCGGAATAGTTCCCCAACTCGGCTTTGCTCGCCAAGAACCTAAGTGTTCCGTAATAGCAGCTCCGCGTACGGCATCATGTGCCTGAGGAGACTTCTCTCTTGTATTCACACCGTCATTGATGTACCGCTGAGACGTTATGAATTCTCTCAAACATCGATTCAAGATGAAGATGAATTCAATAAAAACTTAAGGATAAACATTGTTATTGCATTACGGAGACGTGTATCAAGGAGCTCAGACGTCGGTTACGAGAAGCCAAGCAATACAGTGGGGGGTATGTTACGAGCGTCAATCGCTATTCAGGTTGTGATGGGTCATTGCGTGATCAGACCTGCTCCTTGGTTGGAGGGGGATGGCCCGGAGGGGCGTAGCTTGGCGGTGGTGGCCCGGTAGGCTGGAAGTCCAACAATAGTCAGCGAAGGTCTAGTATTGGTTCTACACTACTTACGGGAGCGTACTGAGATTGCTCGTTCATCTGGTAGTTGTTCATCGGAGCACTAGAAGGGCCAATCAGCATTGATGTCCGCTTAATTTGAGGCTAAGCTTACCCCGAGTTCCAACCCCCTGGCTGGTTCGGATTGCTGTGATTGGCCTGCTGATACTGCGCAAGGCTATGAGCGAGGTTTTATAGGCTAATGCGGTACACATACCGTTGGGTCATAGGATGGCTGTTGTTGATACTGCGGATACGGCTGGTACTGTCCTTGCTGCTGCGAGTATTGTCCTTGTTGCTGGTAGTGGCCAGTATTTGGATGGGTGATGTACGATTGATTAATCCGGTTCACTCGGCGGCGACGGAGCATGATAAGGGAGAGGAGGGTCAGGAAGGACAAGGCAGCTACGGAGGGGGTGAGCGGGGTGATGAAACACGCAAGCGGAGTGCGTACCAATTCCGATTCCAATGCCAAGCCGAGCGGCGTTGGACAGTCCAGAGCAGCGATAATGGCCATAACTAATACAGTATGAGTAGAGCCCAATGCTAGGGAAAGTCGCTTACAAGTCATAGCCGCAGGTACGGGAAGCATAGGCGCCTTGAGCGGCAACGAGGAGAACAAGCGCGATCATGGTGGTTGGAGGGTGGATGAAGTGAGGTCAGCTTACGTGACATATGACCCTGGGTACTCGCACGTGATACAACTACACGTGACTCCCCTCCTCAACAACAATGGCGACTGAGCACCCCGTGGCGGACGTGGCGATGGAAGACGGAGCAGACCAGCCAAAGCGGTATCTGGCTTCGCAGACGCACGATGTGATCATTCCCTCGTACAGCGTCTGGTTCGACATGAGCTCCATCCACAGCGTCGAGAAGCGCGCTCTCCCCGAGTTTTTCAGCTCTCGCAACCGTAGCAAAACGCCTACCGTTTACAAGGATTACCGTGATTTTATGATCAATGCATACCGTATGCGACCGGCCGAATATCTCACCGTCACTGCCTGCCGCAGAAATCTGGCTGGAGACGTGTGCGCTATCATGCGTGTGCACGCTTTTCTCGAGCAATGGGGACTCGTAAACTATCAGGTCAGTTCATATCCAATGTGTTTGAATATTTTCTAACATTTTATGCAGGTTGACCCGGAAACCCGCCCAGCCAACCTAGTGCCGCCTTTTACAGGTCACTTCCGTGTCACTGTTGACGCTCCAAGAGGCTTGCAACCTCAGCACCCAGGCCACCGTCCCCCACTTCCCCTCCAACCCAACAATGCAGCCTCCTCAGCATCCGGCCCTGCCTCTCTCGAGCTACGAAAATCTATCTACATGACCACTCCAAAATCTACCACCGGGCGTGCGCTTACACCAACGCAAGCCGCCCAACTCGCCCAACAGGCAGACCCACCGGCGCCCAACCTCCGAATCAGCTATACATGCGACACATGTGGCGCAGACTGTACTCAACTCCGTTACCACTCGCTTACTCGCAAAAACTTTGAGCTCTGCGCGTCTTGCTACACAGACGCCCGGTTCCCGAGCTCTATGCTATCCGGCGACTTTGTCCGACTCACCGCCGACTCAGTCGTGCACGGAGCTGGAAACGACGTTCCGTGGTCAGACCAAGAGACACTGCGACTACTCGAGGCTATCGAGATGCACGACGACGACTGGGGCGCGGTGGCGGACCAAGTCGGGACGCGCACGCGCGAACAATGTATCCAACACTTCCTCCAACTTCCCATCGAGGACCCGTACCTCGACGACGGCTCTGTCGGCCTCGCAGGTCGTGTTGGCAGCGAAGGTAGTCTCGGTCCACTTCGGTACGCCCGCATGCCATTCGACCAAGCCGAAAACCCAGTCATGAGCGTCGTGGCGTTTTTGGCGAGCGCCGTCGGGCCGGGTGTTGCTGCTGCCGCAAGTGAACGGGCGATTGAGGAGATGAAGAAACAGGCCGAAAAGGGGGCGGAAAAAGAAAAACAGAAGGAGAAGGAAAAGGAGTCCCAGGCGGATGGTGATAAGGAGAAATCCCCGGAAAAAGACGCCGAAAAAGATAAGACCGATGGTTCGCCCAAGGAGGATATCAAACCCGATGTTCAGCAACAAGAAAAGGACAAGTCAATGGATGTCGATACCTCGCCCGCCTCTCCCAAGGGTGGCGCCCCGGCGAGTCAAACCGCTCACCTCGCCTCTATCGCACTATCCACATCTGCCGCAACCGCCTCGCACATCTCTGCTACTTCGTTGGCTTCTATCCAATCCCTCACGGCCCAACTCCTCCAAACCCAGGTTGCCAAGCTTGACCTTAAACTTGCCGCGTTTAGCAAGCTCGAAGAACTAGTTGCCGCCGAGCGTGAATCCGTACGCAGGGAGAAACGTGAAGTCGCCAAAGAAAAGCGGGATGTCGGCCGAGAGAAACGAGAGGTCGAAAAAGCGGCGCAAGAAGTTCGACGGGTGGGCGCGGAAGTTCAACGAGCGCGCGAAGAGGTTCAGGCAGCCTCACGTCGCCTTGCTCAACAACCTCCGCCACAGCACCACCAGCCACAGGAGAATATGCAGCAACCGCCCGAGATGGAGATGGGCGACTTTGCGATGAACATCGACATGAGCGGCATGGACTTTTCGTCCATGATGGGCATGAACGAGATGAACGTGCAGGATGTGGATCTGAGTATGGGCGGATTTGGAGAGGGAGATCCCAGTGGGATGCATGGCGACGGGTTTTCGAATTTACGGTAGAGCCGCGTGGCTGGATGTACATATTGCGCTACAACTAGTGGTTTTTTTGGATCCTTCTATGTTGGTATTGTAAAAACGTATATATAAACAGACACCTCTGCGAGGGAATAAGCACAATAGCTGAGAAGACAAGGTAGCAATGAAACACCAGTCCAACGAGCAACTCGATTCGCCTCGTTTAAGAGAACTTCCACCTAAAACCATCGTCAGTCATCATTCAAGAATCAAAGGAGAGAGCGTACTTGTTTCCGCAAACTGTGCAACTTAACACGAGACAAAAGGTCAGTCACGAAGTATGATATAAGGATTTGAGTAGGTACGTACGTGACAAACGTCTGAACAGGTATAAATTAGCACAACCCTAGACTTGGAAATCGTAGTACTCACTGTCATCGGCTCATCAGCAGAGCGGGTCTGGGCCTGCCTGTACCTCGTTTTGTACTGCAGTGACGATCAATACCCGATCAAGCTAACAAACGCCAAATGAAACGCACGTTCTTGCACCTGCCACACTGGAAAGCATCAGTCTCCGCTTCCGGCTCGCCCGCACCAAGGGCATTGTGCACATTTTGTTGATTGATCTCGCTGTTCTTCTGCTTTCGCTCCTCACTCGCCATTTCCTATACAAATTTTTAGTACAAAAATTTCACCGTATATCAAGTGACTTGCCTCTGCGCTCATCTTGCAGAACCGTTCGACCTGGATATCCCCATTCACAACCGCAGCACGCAACCCGGGGTTCTTCTTATCCTTGAGGTTGAGATATAGTCGGCGCATCTTCTGGTTGTACTCTTTCGAGACACCATCGAACTCTTTGTAGACACTATATTCGATACCATATGCTCGCTTGAGAATCTGTTCCGTCGCTGGTGAAGAATAGCGTTAGATTAGAGGGAGGCAATAGGAGCCGCAAACTCACGAGCTCCAGAGTCCATCGCCATAGCATCGTATAATAACTCCAAGCACTTGTCCCGCGCCTTGTCACCTTTAGATTCGATTTTAACCGCATCCGTCTTGACGGTGCGGATCACGTTTGGATCGTATGCAACCACAGGAGTTGGAGGAGGCTTGGAGGCCTGAGCGGGCGTAGAAGACGCAGTAGAAACCGAAAGCTTGCGTGGAGGGGGATCAAGCGGGGGAAGAGACGGCGCCGAAGGTTGTGGTGATGACGTGTTCGACTTGCCAGCAAGGACAGACGTTTGTTTCTTGGCTGCAATCGAAATCATGTGTTACATGTTCAATAGTAAGGGGAGTAGTGAACGTACCTGGAGGTTTAGGTGGGTCCGCAGTGGGAGCGCCGCTCGCCTTTGCCTTTTTCCCAGCCTCAACAGCCTCCTTCCATTTTTTGACCAGCTCTTTGGCAAGGTCCGCAACTTCCTTGCGTGGGTGAGAGCGTAACTTGCCTATAGCCAATCCCGCCTTGGTTTCCTATGAAAACGTGGATTACTAAGGCATGTTGGATCGACAAACGTGATGCACTTACCCTGAGTAATTCTTCTGTAGCCACCACATGTTGCTTCAGTTGCTTCAAAATTGTCGCGCCATCCTAAAGGAAACAACAGGGTGAGTTGATAGTGTTAAAAAAACAAACATGAATGACTTACCTCAGGTTTTCCAGCGGTGGTGGCTGTCTGCAGCTCTTTGATAAGCTTTTTAACTTCCGTTGCGTCCATGGGGATCACACTTTTTGGTAGTTCGCTGGTGGAAAGAGCACGGGTATTTATGGGTCAGTAGATCTCCGGATTACTACTACAGGGAGGCTTTCTATACTACGAAGCCCACTATTGACGCGGTGGCAAACTACAACAGCGTTCCCGGCGCTTGTTTCACCTCCCACAGCTTCTTATCAATAGCTTACGTCATAGCGCCTCAAGCCTCTTGTTCACCGCCCACAACACCCACTCTCAGCCTCATTACCTTGGTCTGGACTTGAAGCCCCGTCACCTATGGGGATGATTTAATCTTCAAGAACCCTATTTTTGTGGGGTATTCACGTCTAAAGCCACCCTTTGCTTGTACCCCTCGATCGACCAAACGTTATAGCGGAACTAGTGGTCAGCTGTTGAATAGTAGTACCTCTGGGCGTAACGCGTACTGCGCTCTGGTGACCTCCCCAAGCCTTCTATGGCTTTGGAGCGTTGCTCGTGGGAAATCTAGACCTGCTTTATTTGGCTATCATCATACCTCCACCTTCCTTCTGGCAGGCGCATACACGTAAACTCGATCGAATCTTTATCGCCTCTGAAAGCCGGAAGTCTTCCGTGCTCTTGATACGGGTTGTGTCCACGCAGTGGGCGATTTGGTGCGGCACCTACAGTTCCGATTTAGACATCCGGGGAACTAGCGTATCGCGCATTTCGTTCACCCGTCGATTCCGGATGATATGGTCGTATGAAGCTGGTGAGAGTGTCATCTGCTGAAAAACAATAAGTACGCCGCTCCCCGTTTTGTCTTGCTCATCCCCCACTGAGATTTTCAACATGACTCCTCCTATTGCTACCACCTCAGCTCCCACATACCCCGAG
>WSTH01001732.1:0-11048 GCA_019616345.1 Ceratobasidium sp. 395
TAAGTATTCAAAGGCATACATCTAGTTTTATTTCTAACATTTCCATCTAGCATGCGCGGTGTACGCTTTGTCCAAATTCCGACTACCCTCTTGGCCATGGTCGACTCTTCCGTCGGGGGCAAAACCGCCATCGACACCCCTCACGGCAAGAACTTGATCGGCTCCTTCTGGCAACCATCCTACGTCTTCATCGACGCCGCTTTCCTCGAAACCCTCCCCCAACGTGAATTCGTCAACGGAATGGCCGAGGTTATCAAGGTGAGTCAAATAAAAATATTTTATTGTCGGCCGACGATCCTCACGTGATTGTTTCAGACCGCCGCCATCTGGAACGAAAACGAGTACTCGATGCTCGAATCCTCTGCCCCTGCTCTCTTCTCCGCCATTGCCACCTCTTCGGCCTCGACCAACGCCGGACGCACTGCCGCTACCCGCTCCGAATCTCAGTCCCTACTCTTGCATGTCATCACCGAGAGTATCGGCGTCAAGGCACACATCGTTACCCTCGACGAGCGCGAGACTGGCTTGCGCAACCTCGTCAACTTTGGCCATACCATCGGCCACGCGATCGAAGCCGTCTTGACCCCGACCATCCTCCACGGCGAGTGTGTCGCTATCGGCATGATCCTCGAGGGTGAAGTCGCCCGCCAGCTCGGCGTATTCAGCCAAGTCGGCGTTGGTCGACTGACTCGCGCGCTCAAGGCGTACGGCTTGCCCGTATCGGTCAAGGACTCGCGCATCCAGGCCGTTCCGGCCTCGCGCCTCTTGACCATCGACCGTCTGCTCGATATCATGAAGATCGACAAGAAGAACTCGGGCCCTGAAAAGAAGATCGTGCTGCTCTCGCGCATCGGCAAGACGTACGAGGAAAAGGCCACTGGCGTCAAGGACGATGTGATCCGTCGTGTATTGGCCGAGGCGTGCCGCGTTATTCCTGGTATCCCGCGCAACACCCCCGTCAGGATGAGCACCCCTGGTAGCAAGAGTATCTCCAACCGCGCGCTCGTGCTCGCTGCTCTCGGCAACGGCACTTGTCGCCTTCGCAACTTGCTGCACAGCGACGACACCCAGGTCATGATGAGCGCGCTCATTGAGCTCAAGGTGAGTATAGTACCAATCATCACATATATTTACTAACGACTTGACAGGGTGCTAAATTCGCTTGGGAAGATGGCGGCGAAACCCTTGTCGTCACCGGCGGCGGAGGAGCCTTTACGATCCCGCCCGTCGGCAAGGAGATCTACCTCGGCAACGCCGGCACTGCCGCGCGCTTCCTCACCACTGTCTGCACCCTCGTCGGACCCGATCCGTCCTCTGCGACCGCGTCGGAAGCCTTCCCAGAGGGATACACCTTCATCACCGGCAATGCGCGCATGAAACAACGCCCGTGCGGCCCACTCGTCGATGCGCTCCGCGCCAACGGCAGCAAGATCAATTATATCGAGTCCGAGGGATGCTTGCCGCTTCATATCGGCGCCGGCGGCCTCAAGGGTGGTACAATCCAGCTCGCGGCAAGCGTGTCGAGCCAGTATGTGTCCAGTATCCTGTTGTGCGCTCCGTACGCCCGCGATGAGGACGTCGTACTCGAGCTTGTCGGCGGCCAAGTTATCAGCCAACCGTACATCGATATGACCCTCGCGATGATGAAAACATTCGGCGTCGAGGTCACGCGCCGCAAGGGAGCAGACGGCACCCTGCTCGACGTGTACGACATCCCGCGCGCACGATACACCAACCCAGAAAAATACGCGATCGAATCTGATGCAAGCAGCGCGACGTATCCATTAGCCGTGGCCGCGATCACCGGCACGACCTGCACAATCGAGAACATCGGTACCTCGTCCCTGCAGGGCGACGCCGGATTCGCGGTCAACGTGCTCAAGCGCATGGGCTGCACGGTCGAACAGAGCGAGAACGAAACCACCGTGACCGGTCCGCCGATCGGCCAGCTCAAGGCGATCGGACTCGTGGACATGGAGACCATGACCGACGCGTTTTTGACTGCTGTCGCGCTTGCGGCTGTATGCGGTGACGGTAGTGCCGAAGGTCTCGAGTCTGATGCGCCCAAGAACACGACGCGTATCTTGGGTATCGCGAACCAGCGGGTCAAGGAATGTAACCGTATTCGCGCGATGATCGACGAACTTGGTGAGTCGGTTTTATCAAAAAATTAGACGCGCATATAATTGAACCTCGCCACCCAGCCAAGTTTGGCGTCAAGACCAAGGAGCTGGACGACGGCCTCGAGGTGTACGGCCAGCCGATCGAGACGTTGAACAAGAACGTGTCGGTGCACTGCTACGATGACCACCGTGTCGCGATGGCGTTTTCCGTTTTGGCCACCGTGGTTGGGGGAACGATTCTCGAAGAGAAGCGATGTGTCGAGAAGACCTGGCCAAACTGGTGGGACGATCTCACAAACAAGGTATATCTCCATTCCATCTCATCTTATCATATGCGTGGACTAACGGCCGCGTGTGTGTGTAGATTGGCATCGACGTCGAGGGCATCGAGCTCACGCACAACGGTGTGGCGGCGGCCAAGTACGATCCCGAAGCGACGATCATCATCGTCGGCATGCGCGGCGCAGGCAAGACGCATATTGGCGGCATCGCAGCCGCGGCGCTCGGCTGGACGTTTGTCGACGCCGACGCGTCATTCGAGGCGCACACGGGCGAACTCGTTTCCCAATTCGTCCGCAGCAAGGGATGGCCCGCGTTCCGAACGATGGAGAGCAAGATCCTTTCGGACCTGCTTGTCAAGCACCCCAAGCGTACGATCGTCTCGACCGGCGGTGGAATCGTCGAATCGAGCGTGAACCGCGCGTTGTTGTCCGATTACGGTCGGGCCGTCGGACCCGTTGTCTATGTGATGCGCGACGTGAACGAGATCCTTGGGTACCTCGGCTCCGAGACCGCTCGACCGGCGTATGGCGAGGAGATCGCGGATGTGTACTGGCGCCGCGAGCCGTGGTTCCGCGAGGTTTCGACGCACGAGTTTATTAGCTATACTGGAGGCTTGCATGCGGCCAACGGTGCGACGCCGTGCGAGATTGCCAAGTCGTGCCGGGACGAGACCGCGAGGTTCTTCAGGCAGATTACTGGGCTCAAGCCTAATACGTCCGACGCGCTCGACCGCGGCGAGCGTTCGTTCTTCCTCTCGCTTACCTACCCCGACTTGACTCCCGCTATCCCGTCCATCCCGCTGTGCACCGCCGGGGCTGATGCCATCGAGCTCCGAGTCGACCTGCTCAACCCGTCCGGCGATCCAGTCACCGGCGCGCCCAACATCCCCCCGCTCGATTTCGTCGCGGCCCAGCTCTCGGCTCTCCGCCATACATCCCCTCTCCCCGTCGTCTTCACAGTCCGAACGGCGACCCAAGGCGGCGCGTTCCCGGACACGGCCGAAAAGGAGGCGTTTGCGCTATACAACCTCGCGCTCCGACACGGTGTCGAATACGTCGACGTCGAGATCTCGTGGTCGGACAAGCGGGTCCACGGCCTCGCCGCGCGTAAAGGTGCAGCTCAGATTATCGCGTCGTGGCACGACTGGAGCGGGAACATGAAGTGGAACGGACCGGTGGTCAAGGAAAAGTACGCGATCGCCGAACGGGTGGGCGATATCGTCAAGATCGTCGGCAAGGCGAATTCGATCGAGGATAATTTCGCGTTGCGGGCTTTTGCGGCGGCGCATACGTCTAAACCGTTTATTGGGATCAATATGGGCGCCGAGGGACAGCTGTCGAGGGTGTTGAATACGGCGTTTACGCCCGTCTCGCATCCGCTCTTGCCGACGCGCGCTGCGCCCGGTCAGATGTCGGTCCAGGATATCCACACGGCTCTGCACCTCAACGGTCAGCTCGCGCCTCAGCAGTACTACCTTTTCGGAAGCCCGATCGCGCACTCGATGTCCCCGCATCTGCACAACACCGGATTCGAAAAGCTCGGTCTGCCGCACAAGTATGGCATTTTCGAGACGCCCAAGGTGACGGACGAATTGAAGGCCGTGCTGACCGCGGCAGACTTTGGAGGCGCGAGCGTGACGATTCCGCTCAAGTTGGATGTGATCCCGCTGTTGCAAGAGGTCTCGCCCGAGGCCAAAGCGATCGGCGCGGTGAACACGATTATCCCGAGGAAGCGACCGGACGGCTCGACGTATCTGTTTGGTACCAACACGGACTGGCGCGCGATTCGGGATTTGGCGAGGAATAATTTGGTCGTGGGTATCACGCCCGAGACGACGGGTTTGGTCCTCGGTGCGGGCGGAACGGCGCGCGCTGCGTTGTTCGCGCTCAACTCGCTGGGTATCAAGACGATCTACATATTCAACCGGACTCGGGCCGCTGCACAGGCCTTGGCCGAGTCGTTCCCGACGTTTGGAATCGTCCCGCTCGATTCGCTCGCGTCGTTCCCCAAGGCGGCTCCAACGGTCGTCGTCAGCGCCATCCCGGCGACAGGTACGACTACCACCCAGGGCGACGGTTCGGCCGGTGTGTATCTCCCGCCGACGTTGTTCAGCTCGCCGAGCGGTGTGGTGGTCGAGATGGCGTACAAGCCTGCTGTCACCCCTGTGCTGGGTCTTGCCGCGTCGAGTAAAGGATGGGTCGGCGTCCGGGGCGTTGAGATCTTGTGCGAGCAAGGGTTCTATCAGTTCGAGGCGTGGACTGGGCGAAAGGCACCGAGGGCGGCGATGAAAGCCAAGGTGTTGTCGTTGTACTATGATCAGCAGTAGTTTGGTTCCGGTTGTTAGTTCTAGATCACTTGTTATTGGTTTGATTCTGATTCTGATTCTGATTTGTATTTGTCGATATGAAAAAAAGTTGAATACAAATTGTTTTTTTGCATCCATGATCTCAAACGTAAGAACAGACTGTTGATCAAAGACGTAAGGATGGAGCCGCGTGGATGCGGGGAAAAAAAAGAGTCGGTTCTCGTGGCGTTGTGTCCGCTCGCGTGAATGGGAGTCGGACTAAGCCCCTATTAGCGGTGGGATAGTATCGCGGTAGGGGCGGATCGGAGGGGGAGGCGCGCATCGGGGGCGCGGTGGGTCGGTTGCCAGGTTGTGGTGCGCGTCCACAGCGATGGGCAGCGCTGCCGATGATCAAAACATGCGGGCCTAGACTTGCTCGAAGCGTGCGATCTGCGGCAAAAGCTCGATTCCGCCCTCGCTCCCGACCGTATATATCCCATAGCTATATCACTGCATCACTTCATTGTTTCAGCAAACTCTTTCTCTCGCCATGAGCCACCTCTCGCTGCTCGGACTCACCGTTAGCACACGCAGCTCGCCGGCCAGCAGCCGCTCGAGCAAGTCGACTACGAGCGAGTCTGGCTCTGATTCAGACGGCCCGGCCGCGTACCACACGAACCTCATGAACCTGCTGCCGACGCTGCAGCTCCCGCCACCGCTCCGGGGCATGTCCCGCATGCGGGCCGTGGCGCAGCGCCAGTGTGTAGGCAGCCTGGACGTGCTGGGCATACTCGCCAAGGTCGTCATGCGCCCGCACCCCGTTATCAACCTCGGACCCATCGGTTCGTCCGTTCCACGCGTTCTGACGCAAATTCAGTCTTCCTAACTCTCCCCACAACTTGACGTCATGTAGACCATACAGCTTCGTGCGTCATTGTAGATCTAGACTTGCCCGACAGGCCGCTGGTCTGGGCGAGCGAGTCGTTTTGCCAGATGAGCGGCTACGCGCTCGAGGACATCCTCGGCCGCAACCCGAGGTTTATGCAAGCGCCCGGTGGACACGTCTTGTCGCGTCCTCAGATGACGCTGAGGTCCCCCCAGCCGCGGTCGCCTCAGCCCAAGTCGCCCGGCCAGGTTCAGCCAGAGGACCGACCGGGTCCGTCGACGACCGGCGAGAGCAAGGATCCCGATTCAGACGAGACCATTCGACCCTCGCCTGCTCCGACTCCAACGCCCGCGCATCCTCAGCCTCCCACGCCACCATCACATCCTTCTTCTACGACTCCAACCCAAACGTCCGCATCAGAAACACGCGCATATATCCCTCCACCCAACTCGCACGTCCCCGCCGGCTCCGAACGAATTCATACGTCCAAAACAACCGTGGCGCACATCAAAGCCAAGCTAGACGCGCACGAAGAGGTCCAAGCAACGATCCTCAACTATCGCAAAGACGGCACGCCGTTTTGGAACTGGTTGAGCGTCGTGCCTGTACGCGAGGCGGGCGAGGGGTCCAGATTCCGGTAAGTTATCAGTTCGTTCTTGTGAGGTCATACAGAAGGTTGGAGAGGCTCTTTTGCTCTGATCCTTGATCGGTTGGGGGCCGCTGGGAAGCGGGAGCCGCGCGTGTCCCGGGATACGAGCGGGACCTCATGTCTGATCATCTTATCCCTACATTCTGATCTCATCCTTCCCGGGATCTGATTTATCCATGATCTGTGGTGCTCACGAACTATGATATCATAGATACCACGTCGGGATCATGGTCGATCTCGTCCAACAGCCACGTGCGATCATCCAGACCATGCAAGCCGGCTTCTATATTCGTGCTCAGTCGTAATCCCCCCACTCCCCACCGCCACTCCTCTACTCCTCAGCGCCAATATGTCTCCCGCTCAAATCCCCAACTCGTTCGCGCTTGATTATACATTTTAATAAAGCCGACCATCGCTCCCGCGCGGGATCTGACGACCGCTCACGATCGCCTATTTTGTTGCCTATAGTCTAGATCGCGCCGACGTAGGCTCGCTTTGAGCGTGGATTTCGCACTAAGCGATCAACTTCCTTCCGCCGGCACGGGGCCTCCCACCGCCGTCATGTCATGTGTTGACTTTTACACACACCGCCCATCTCACCCCCTTTTTTGATGATCTAAACTCCGCCCGAATCTATCCATCCCATCTGTTATCTAATCTCCTCTTCCTTCTCTTCCCTGTCTGTCCATGTGTTCTTTCTTAATTTTTTTTACAGCCTTGGTCCCGCTCAAGTCCCGCTATGTTCTCTGTCTCGTCTTTTGTCCTTGTTCGATCTGCACAGTACCACAATAATGTATTATAGCTTACGTTTTGATGTACAATCTTAATGTGTTCTTGTATGCATCTTTTTTTTTTCCATGCGTATATGCTGTCATTTTAAAGTTGGAGGCTTGAGCCCCCACGCGTCCAGGTCGGATCGCCACGCGTTTCGATTAGCTGAAATTGAATGATCCACCCCCACACTCCGGACGATCGTCGTCCCAGCCCTGTTGATCAAACTTCAAAACAGGGAGGCTGTGACGCAGTTCTGAGCTTACGAAAGAAGATGCAACCAGCTGCAGATCGGTCGAGCGAAAAATCAGCCCGGGTCGAAATCGCGCGAGTTCATAATCACGATGACCACAGCGCTGTCAGAGCTGCACGCATATATCATGTTGACGCGCGTCCGATGCGGGCACTTTTTTCTTTTTTCTTTCTCGATCGTTGTGCCTGGTTGATCAATAATACTGTCCGGTACGGAACCGCAGCTGTACATAAGTAAATCTAGGTAAGTATGGGGAGGCGGGACCGACGAAACGGTCTTGGTATCATCAGTGAAATAGATTAGACTTTTAGGGGGTTGAGGCTTGGAGGGATCGGACGTGTGTGTTTTTACATATTTCATGTGTGTCTTTTTGTTTTGAGAGCTCTCAAGTCTGGACTTGAGTCTGGGCTTTTCTTTTGTACTAGGCGCTGGGGTAGCGACGATTTGGATCGTCTGTTGGCCGTTGTCGATTTGGTGCCTTGCAGTTGCAGTAAATTACAAAAACTTTACAAAAGCTTCAAGTTTTATACAATTTGATCCCGAGTGTGGAAGCAAAAACCGACGGATGCTTTTGTAGCAGGATACGTATGTCGCTACTTGTAACGCAACATTTTGACGCGAGTAAAAAAAGTCGTAGGAATGTATATGTTATCCAGTCGTCTTGGAGAGAGGTACCCCTACTCTGCGATCACTACGAGGTTCGATCGGTATTCCAGGAGATCTCCGAAAGTAGCGAGATTACAAGTACTTACGCTAGCACATATGCGCAGAGTAAGCCAATAGGAATGTAGTGGAATACGAGTGCCACGAAGAACATATCATCAACCTGTTCAAAGCATCTATTCTGTCCCGATTTGGGAACTTTCTATTGATTAGGTCTTCTTCGGAGCTTTCCTTGAGCCGGCGGATCGAAGATAACATTGAACATTCCGAGGTTAAATTGTCGGTAGCTTACCACCCGAGGTGGATCGCTTTTGCCAAGGCAAGGCGTAACTGTACGTCAGTCGAACAATACGCATACAAGGGTTGAAGGGTGGACAATGGGTCGGAGCACGGGCGGAATGTATGCACGCGTCAGAACACGATCTAATACCCCATAGTCTCCTCTATGACAGCATTTCGTCAAGCCCAGGTTCATCCGGAGATGACTTGGTTTAATGAGTTCCTCGCCCATGGCGTGTAGCGTCATGGATACTATATTGGGGGCCACACGCCCATCTCATGAGCTCTTCCTCTACATTCAGAAACTTCCTCTCGATCTGCGTGCGTCATGATTCCAAAGTATTCATCCACGTCATCACTTTGTTCAGCTTGGGCTTAACGAAGCTCCCTCTTGCCTGGAGCCTAGCCGGTCATCTTGACCGGGCTTGGATCTTGACTGTGTTTTGGATCGCCGAGGTTTCTATGGCATCGAGCTATTATGGCTTGCTGTTCAGATAAATGTTAACTTGGAGAGTCAACTCTGTCGCGCCACTGGTCGCCAGACTCTTATTCACGCTCTGTTCACGTCACTACATATTTGAATATTTCTTCTCTTTGCTACCGTCCTGTTATGCTGTCCGTTGGCCGTACTAGGCACGACCCGATTCAACCCAGCGTCTGCACCTGGTCATGCTGACGCTCTCATCCCTTCCTTCCAACCTTGTTAGTCTAACTCTCTTCTTGTTACTTGATCTTAGCCCCTGTTCAATTCGGCTTTCACCTCCGGTTTCTGTTTTGCTGTTCTTTGCTCACAGTACGTTCAGCTTTCTTCGTAGCTCCCTACTATGTAGGCGGAGATACAATTGCGATTAGAGTGTGTAAGCGAAGAGACATTCATGTACTGCACACCAGCAAACGCGTAGATTAGCTGATATTTGACCTCAAGAATTCAAGCTTTTCGTTCATTTCAACCACGCTCCTGGCCGCCCGACCGCTCTGCTGCATCAAATCTTATCACCACCAGAGCAATTAGACGAAGTTTGGCCAACATAGAGGCGAGCAATGGTAAATGGCATGACTCTGGGATTCGCGGATCGAGATGAAGCTCCTTGAGGTGAGGTACGACGGCAAGGAGGTCACGCTACTCAACCGCTAGATGAGTGTACCCAGTCTCAGAGCTAGAGTCCGGAGGGTCTAATCAGACACACCCTAGTCCAACCCATCGAATCGGCATCTGTTTGAACATATCTAATGCACCTGGCAGGCAAAGTCGCTTGCCACCTCTCTGTAAGCCAACGCTACGCTTACTCATTGGCAGCGTATGTTGTGCATAGATACACTAGTAACAGAAACGAATGGCTGCGAAGCGCCATAGGTAGTCTACAAATTAATCAAATGGCTTCTAATTCTAAGTATGGCACCAAGCAGTCTCGAAATATCTAGAAAAGGCTCACACACGAACAGCGGTCGTCGGACAGGGACTGAGTAGACTCGGAGCGTGACAAACAAGCGCACCGTAACAAAGAGCTCCCGGGAGTAGCGCTTACTGCAACGTGGATATTCCTTGAATCGAAACGCTACGTAGACAACAACCACGAATATATTCACAGAAGTCTCAGCGCACACCTATTTTCAACATAAACAAATAAGGCTATGTGACCAGCCGTGGATTTTTTTTACGCTGTACAGTATCTGCCGTATGCGCGTCAATAGTTAGCCGCTCTCCGACCTCAGCTGCCTGATAGTTTGGTTTATCCCGTCCATTATTTTGCACTCTATGTTGGGATATGGCCCACCAAAGATCCACGACACCCACCCCTCTGTCTCGCAAGTTACATTTGGCCAAAGACTGTATAAAAACCTAGTCGCCTTTCAACAATAGAAGATGGGACCAAGAAGATAGCAGGAACATACTTGGCTGCGCCGGAAGCATTTGTGAATTCTCCCCCTGTAGGACCAGTGTAGCATGGGCACCGGATAGTGATAGGCTGTGTCGCAGCTTTTTCGGTTGATGGTTCCACCTCGTCAAACTTTATCATCAACAAGACGAGCAGCCGTAGGTTTGGAAGTAAACGCGCAAACGACGGTAAATGACTTGACTGAATCATCTGTAGCTCAAGGTGGAGCTCCTCCAGCTGTGGCACGGCAAGAAGAAAGTCGCGCCAGTAGACCTCCAGGCGCAAGTATCCGTAGGGGTGAGTAAGAATATTAGTATCCAAGCCTACAGTATCGGGCCAGGACTGAAGGCGAACTCTCCCAAGCCTAAGACGTCGCAATGGCATCTGCCTGAACACATCCAATGCACCGGGTATGAAAATGGCAAAGTATGCGTGGTTCCAGGGTGTGAACAGAGTAAGATCAACTAGATGCAAGCTATTTGTACCAATGCAGTGAAGAGCTAGCCCCGAACGCAAGCAGTGGTTCGTTTGCTCCTCATAAAATCCATCGTCAAGGAAGACGATAGCAGCCTTAGTCAGTTGACCGAAGAGAGAGGAAAGTCCGTCTATGCGTTGAATATCCAAGTCATCTATTCCACGAAACTCTAGTTGACGAAGTGACGGGAAAAGGTCATTGGATATCCTTATTTCGCTGTTCTCACCTGGTATCGGTTGGGAACCATCGTTATGAAGTGTGAGCACCTCAAGATGTAAGAGCTGGCCAAGGACATCGAACAATTCTTGATCCAAATTGGTCGTGCCGAGCGCTAACACTGAGAGACGTGTGAGTCTAGCGATTCCACTAAGGATTCTACTATGATAGATCGTCTCTGAGCTACTAGATACGGCTGCAGGGAATATCTGCAAGGTGTTGATCCACGTGCATGTGACAGCCATGCTATCGAGTAGCTCCGAACAAGTCTTCGGAGACAACCAGGAGTG